>CAJPVJ010000852.1:0-17263 GCA_905397405.1 Oppiella nova
GACGAGGAGAAGACACGATCCATCCGTTGAAAGTATCGCTCGAAGACCTCTATAACGGAAAGACATCTAAACTGCAATTAAGTCGAAATATCTTTTGCAAAGCATGCGATGGGTTTGTGTTTGTAATCATGTCTAATGACTGCTTACTAACTGTAACTCATTTCTGACTGTTGACAGCGTTGGTGGTAAACCGGGCTCTCGTGTCAAGTGTTTGGGCTGTAAGGGTCAGGGAGTGAAAGTGCATTTGAGACAATTAGGGCCCGGAATGCTTCAACAAATGCAGAAGCCGTGCGATGATTGCGGGGCTCAGGGAGAGGTGATCAACGAGAGAGACCGGTGCCGTACGTGTAATGGCAAGCGTGTGACCAATGAGACCAAAATACTGGAAGTACAGGTCGACAAAGGCATGCGAGACGAGCAGAAGATCACGTTTAGAGGCGAAGGCGATCAACAGCCAGACGTGGAGACCGGAGATGTGATTATTATTCTCCAACAGAAGACTCACGAGAAGTTCCAGCGAAACGGAAATGACTTGTATTTACCGCTAACTATCTCTTTGACGGAAGCGTTGTGTGGATTCGCTTATAGTCTGAAGCATTTGGACGGAAGACATATTCTCATTCGTAGTAAACCCGGAGAAGTGATAGTTCCCGGCGCCGTCAAAGGTATCAGAGGCGAAGGAATGCCTATTTATAGGAATCCGTTTGAAAAGGGCAACCTTTATATCAAATTCAATGTGGAGTTCCCTGAAAACCATTTCATAAATGAGGCGCAACTCAAACAATTCGAGGCTATTCTCCCGCAACGGTTGGACGCCATGGAGATCGACCTCAACGACGAACACACCGAAGAAGTAGACCTTCACGACTACGACCCCTCTAATGATCGCAGCAATGGTCGCAGTGAGGCCTACGACAGCGATGAAGAAGATGGCCGTCGAGGGCCGGGAGGTATTCAATGCGCCAGTCATTAGGTTTAATGAATCGGTATATAAAACCAAAATTTAGATTAGATTTAATTAAAAAATTGAATTTATTATAATTATTATCTTTCTAATGATAAGACTTTGAAATAAATATTTTTAACAAATTATACAATTGTTTATTGAAAACATTCCTCAAAACCATTTTTCACACATTTTGTCGATTGCTGTCTAATTGTTTGCAAGGTTTATATAATTTACTTATAGTTTATACCCACAAATCATTTTTAAGTTAACCAATTGTGACATTAATTGAATGTTTTAGTTATTGTTGTAATTATCAGTAAAATGCTAATTATTTTATGATTCTTAAACATATTCTGGACTCGATTTACAAGAATTGTGTTTTGGATTCAAATCCAAAAATTGCGAATTTTGTTGCTTTAGTTTCTATGTTTATGTACACAACATGTTATCTTAATATTTATTTATAAAGTTTAGTTAATAATTTTATTAATCTAAATTACAATTAATGATATTTCAATTGTCAAATATTGCGTTTAATTTTGCAAATAGTTTACAAATTTAATCAATTTTCTTATGATTAGTTTTTAGATAATATTGTATTGTCAACTAAATAAAATAAAACATTTATTTACGCTAAATTTAAAACTTATTGCAATGATTTTTGTGATATTTGTTGGGCACACAAATGAGATGGCACACTTTATATATCAATTTGTTAATTTTATCTATTTTTTGCTGCGTAAACATTGTACAGTACAGTTTTAACAATATTAAAGTTAGTTGATGTTACATTAATTGTGCATGTTAAATTTTGCGCTTTATAGTACGGTATACAGGTATAAGAAAGTTCTAGAACTTTATACAGCTATTCAATCACACGGAACTTCATACAGAATAATGATTGTACATGTAATGTAAACCTACTGGTAAGCAAAACCTACAATAATTGATTGAAACTTTAATTTGTGTTACGTAATATTTCATGTGAGTCTTATGAATTCATTAGTGTTGTCTAATATTTAGACTCTAAATATTAAGGGGATTTTAAAATTCATCTTATGGCAGATGCTACATAAATGTTAGTACAGTATCTGTCCTGTCAGGGAATTCCTGACTGCACTTCAATTATCAAGGACCAATACATTATTATATAATTTGTATACAAATCTTAATATATGTAATGAAAACTATACCGTATAAGCTAAAACATATTGGCTAATATTCTTTAATAATACTGATTCATAATTAAAATAATTACAAGTCATATATTTCATCAAAACATAGTCTACAGTCTATCTAAATAGATTAACGACTCTTGCATGTTCATTTAAGTATTTTGTTAACTTGTACCGGTAATAATGTTCTCTTAAGTATTTATATTTATATTTAATAATTATACCTGTAAATGACATTGGTTAGTCTTAAGTTTGTTTGTTGAATTTGATTAAAATTGCATTTATTATTTGTGTATCATTTCAACTTTTATTTCAATTTTTCAAATGTAACCAATTTTTCTTATATTCTTTGCATACAGTACTAGTAAATTGGTAAATGGATTCTGCTATCAAAAAATAGCAATTGATTTGTTGTGATAAATGTTTGAATTGTTTTTCAATTTCACAGTATTGTGATACAAAAGGCAAACGATTTGAATGATAAAAGCAATTAATGATGACAATTAATTAATTGAATGTCTCACAGATAAGTGTATCCGAGTGTATGTCTCACGTAGTCATCACTTGTTATTCACTTCTCTAACAGAAGTTCTATTAGAATAACAACAATATTGTTGAGTGTATTGAATGTATGTATAAAGTCTGCATTGAGTGCATAACCCATCAAATAACCCAAAGAATTAATTCTAAATATTAACCATTTATTCAAATTAAGTCTCAATTCATCAACCATTAAGATATTGTCTGTATTAAGCAAATGTCAAATCAATGACACAATATTTAGCAAAAATATGACATTTGAGAAGAGATATGGAAGTATTAAGTGATTGGTTCTTATGTTATCACAACAGCACCTCTAACCTCAATATAATCTCATTTATTGTGTTCACAATAAATACTTGATTTGGTTATAACAGTAAAATTGATGATTTATTAATATATGAATTGAGGTCTTATTGCAAGTGATTATTCATTTTATAATATATTTGTGTCTTATATTTGTAACCAACAAATGGCTCAACAAACGTAAGACATAACCATTTAATGATCACTCTTTGATAGGATTGTATTGAATATCTATTAAATAAATTTGGGAATAATATGATTGATAGGAAAGGTATGTACCAAATGGGTTGCCATACACTGGCCATCGACGCCTCACTGCACCGTCAGAATCGGCGCCGACTACTGGATCGTCTGAAAGAGAAAAATTTGGGAACAAATGGAGTGATTGTATTACAAGGAGGAGAGACACAGAATATGTACTGCACTGATGTGGAGGTAAATATAACCAACGCTTTGATTGTATGACAGTTTAACTAATACTTGTCGTGTGGATCAGCCGGTCTTCCGTCAAGAGTCATACTTTCACTGGACTTTTGGCGTGAAAGAGCCCGACTCTTACGGAGCTATTGATGTGAATACCGGGAAATCCTATCTTTTTGTGCCACAACTGCCCGAATCGTATGCCATTTGGATGGGAAAATTACTCACCACTAAAGACTTCAAAGAGATCTATGGTGTCGATGAATGCTATTTCACTCCACAAGTAAAACAAATACAATTTATTTCAATTCCCTTTTTAAATAAAATTTATTGACAGATATGTGATGTGATTGCAGGTCTGAAACCAGACCTTCTTCTGACACTTCAAGGAGTGAACAGCGATTCCCAAAAGATAACTCGAGAGGCAGTCTTTGATGGCATCGGGAAGTTTAAAGTCGATAATAAATTGCTGTATAAAGAGATAAGTGAGTGTCGGGTCGTTAAGACGGACGCAGAACTGGAAGTAATGAGATATACGAACAGAATTAGTAGTGAAGGACACAAAGAAGTGATGAGACAAATCAGACCCGGAATGACTGAATACCAATTGGAGTCCATTTTCAGACACTATACATATTATAACGGCGGAGCGAGAAATATGTCGTACACTTGCATTTGCGGCTCAGGAGAGAATGGAGCGACCCTTCACTACGGACACGCCGGCGCTCCTAATGATAAAACCGTTAGCGACGGCGAAATGTGTCTCTTTGATATGGGCTGTGAATACTACTGCTATTCATCGGACATCACGTGTTCGTTCCCCTCAAACGGCAAGTTTACTTCAGACCAGAAAATAATCTACGAATCAGTTCTGAAAGCGAGTCGTGCAGTGATGTCAGCCGTGAAGCCGGGCGTCTCGTGGCGTGACATGCATTTGCTCGCAGAACAGACACAACTCCAGGATTTACTTCAGACCAGAAAATAATCTACGAATCAGTTCTGAAAGCGAGTCGTGCAGTGATGTCAGCCGTGAAGCCGGGCGTCTCGTGGCGTGACATGCATTTGCTCGCAGAACAGACACAACTCCAGGAACTTATAAGACATGGATTGTTGAAGGGAGACATCGATGAAATGATGGCCTCCAGATTGGGCTATACTTTTATGCCGCACGGATTGGGACATCTGTTAGGCATTGATGTGCACGACGTCGGCGGCTATTTAGAAGACTGTCCGCCCAGATCTCAAGAGCCAGGACTCAGTAGTTTACGGACTTCTCGAAACTTGATTAAAGGGATGGTATTAACTATAGAACCGGGAATTTATTTTATTGAGGCTCAGCTCAACAAAGCTAAAAATGATGCAAATCTCTCGAAATTCATTGTTTGGGAAGTCGTCGACAGATTCCGAAACTTTGGAGGAGTGAGTCATCTCATGAAGTGATTCTCATTTGCTGAATGTCTTGAAATGATTTATAGATCCGAATAGAAGACGATATCGTGGTCACTGAGACAGGAATGGAACTCTTGACTGATGTCCCGCGAACTGTAGCTGAAATTGAAGCCCTTATGGCTGAGGGCAGAAAAGTTGACGTCAAGTTTCCTCAGCAAAAGTTTTTAAAATAATCCATTTTTTAAACATATCGATAATATCTATATTATAATATAATAATTATCGATAATATAATATATATTATATATTTTTAATGTTTAGCTTTAATAATTCGGATTATTCAATATATTGTATTTTATTGAATTATACCCTATTCAGATATATTGCAGTATACTGTATACAAATAAATGAAAGGTTTTAAAAATAATTGCCTTTATTTCTTATTTGTTAAAGTTTTTTAGACAATAAGTTCTCCAATGGTTATTATTGATAATAACTTATTAATAAGTTACACTGTATATTTTTATATTTTATTAAATTCTTTATATCAGAATTTCTACTGTTTATTGAAGACTAATTTAATTGTTATGAATGAATAGTTTAAAATTATTTAACCGTTATTTTGAGATTAATCTCAAATTAAAGGCAATTTTGTAGACAATAAGAGACAGAAATTTGGTGATCATTTGAAATATGAGTGAATCTGAAGGAAATGCAAATCCTGAGAGCCCTCCCAAAACTGAAGACAAGGAGACAAAGAATGAGGTGAACGCCAGACCGGGGTATACCTATTCGGCCAGTTTTGACAAACAATCCGATCAGACCGTTAGAGTTCGATTAGAAATCGACGGCACAGTACATGTAGTGCCCGTCTGTGCCATCTGTCACAAAGTCAATCGGATTTGTTGTGTGGATCCGAAATTCACGGAAAAACAGATCAATTCTGCAAAGTATTTGGGTTTAGATGACTCATCCAATGAAAAAAAATCCGATTCCAAAGACAAAGACTCGACTTCGAAGGTCTCTCCAAAAGATTCATCGAAGGAGAAGGACGGGAAGGATACCAACTCAGGCAAAGACTCGGCTTCGAAGACATCGTCAAAAGACTCTTCAGGCGATGGAAAGGACTCGGCTTCAAAGACATCGTCAAAAGACTCATCAAAGGACTCGGAGGGCAGCACTTCTGGTGCCGATTCGGGAAAGTCTTCAAAGTCCTCAGACGAGAAGAAGAAGAAAAAGTCTGACGGCAGTGACCACCGAAAGAAAGAACTGCCGGCGACCTCCTGGACCACTCATAAGCCCTCTTATGATGATTGGAATAAGAAGAAGAAAAAGGACTTTTAAATAAACTCACAATTCATTTGAATTGATTATACTGTAGTTTGCTTTAAACTATATGAACAAAATTGAATAAAATGCTCCAGTCCATTCAATTCAATAAAATTTTCTATTTTAATAATTACTGTTTATATATTTTACTGTATTTACCATATTTAACTATAACATCATAATCATAACTAAACACCAGTATTGGGATTTACTTAAATGATATCCAGTATTAATACAGTATACGACAATAAACATGATAAAAATTCCACTTTATTAGACTCAATGTATAACTTATTTATCACTAAAAACAGTGTTATCTCTCAATACCTTTTGCAAGTGTTTGGCGTTTGATAATTAATTTGTTTATTTGAGTCAAAGTTAATTGAATTAAAAACAAACAATATTTTTATAAAAACCATAAGTTATACAGTACTGTATAAATGCTGTATAGTACAGTACTTTGCAATAAATAATAATTACTTGATCAAATAAAAAGCTAAACAAAAAATTACTTTTTATTCAATTGCTTCTCAAATTACAAATCGATTGTTTAGTGTTAAGAGTATATCATATGTTTATTATAACATTTTAAATAACATTACAATTCGTTAAATATCAATTTATTAATCCTAAGAATAGTCTAAATATAATAATGTAATAGATTTGTACATATATTTGAACACATCATTCAAATCATTAATTAAATAAATGTTTGAAAACAAGCTATACTTTTAATGATGAATTATGTGTCAAATGAGTGGTTATTATCGATAGCAATAACAACAGAAAATGTGGTAAAAAGTTATGCTCAGAAAGGGGGCAGAGGGGGGCAATGGGGGCACAACTGGACGCAAATATAAGCAACAAATCAATAAATAATGAACTAATGGGTCACTCAATGAGTGGTTAACTGGAGTTCAATAGATTGAATTGATTCTCGTTTTGGTCGAAGTGATGATCACTGGACTCGTCATACAAATGGTGTGACTTCTTGTGGTCCACCTTATCGTGTGTCTCGAATTGGAGTCGTTTGACGGCTTCCTTGATAAGAGACCCCTCTTTGAGCAACTGTTGCATCAGTTCGTAGGTATCGCTCATAGAGGAGGACCTCTTGAGTTGGCTCTGCGACTGAGGCTTGCATTTGGTGTCCACGAAGTACTTGCAGTTCACGCCAACACAACTCCCATTGGGTTGCGATCTATAGGCCGATGAGTTGTGGCTCTGGTATGGACTCAGACGAGACATACGACACAAGCGATGGTTAGTCTTAAGGCACAGCTTTGTGGTGAGAGTGGAGACCAAGTCGTCGACCACCGACTCATTGAGAGCCGACGTATAGGTGAGTGACTCGTCGTCGCCGGCGTTGCACTGATTGGCCGCCAAAGAGTGGCATTTGGTGTCCATTGGCTTCAAATGGGTGTCCCTTTCGGTGGACCATTGGTTTGGCAGCGATTCAAACGACTCACTCATACGTCTCACTGGCATTGCTTTCACCGCACAGTCACTCAAACCAAACACTAATCCCGACGTTATATGCAATTCAATCACAATTCATGAAATAATCACAAAACCATTTCAATGTATAACTAATAATAACTAATAATAACTAATAAATAGCGAGATATGAATGACTGGATGTGTTTGGATGTGTTTGTGGTGTTTGTGGTGTCTGTGAGTGACTGTAAATGCAATCAATAGTAAGCAATGAATGAATGAATGAGTGATACGTCGACACGAATTGAGGACAAACTGAACCAAAACATTGAAAACAATAGCCGTTTGTGTGGTTTGTCTACAAACACAGTCACTCACTGTTGCAGTGCTGTAGAGGTTATACAATAACAAACACTACTCACCACTACTACAACACTACCTCTACTTTGTTTATGTGATCCACTCATACATTACGCTTTGTTTTCATCATTACATCCAATGCCAGGCATAGCTTAGGGGTTGTCTTTGTATTCGTCATAATTCATGCCTAATATATCGCATCAATGAAGCCATGCATTGAATGGGGAGAGAGTCGGTTAGACGGCTGGTCAGCAAACCACCAATACGTCCGTCCGTGTCAAATATGATCATTCAATGAAATTGAACATGCATTACCCCATAGAATATATTATAAATTGTGCTCGATGATTTTGGATTTGTCAGTTAGCACCTCATTATAATAATATTTACTTTGTTTATAAGATGTTTATCCGTTGAGGAGACCTTGAATATGTTGCCCAATGGTCGGGTATATGCCATTGATGGCTAATATGCTTGAGTGACTGTCTTAGCCTAGTATTGAGTATTTCATAACACATGTGTAATACATTTGTGTGTTTGTTGTGGTGTCCTATAAAGAGGTGTTTGAATGCAATAAATGTGACCAAAATAGTGATAACACTGTCAGTCACTGCAATCACAGGTATTAACGACTGACAGTTGTTACCAAAATTAATTTATAATACATTGCTGTTTATTTAACTACTAAATATATTATTTTTATTGATTTATGAATAAACCATTAATTATTAACAATAAACATAACTATAATTAATTATTACGTTAATATAACATAATCTGTATATTTAAATAATAACAATAAAATAAAACAAAACTTTTTTGTTAATACAGTAAGTTATGTGAAGAATACACATAAGAATAAGTGTATAGTTAATAGGCTTATAGTTTCATAATAATTATAATGATTTATCGGATAGTCTTAAAATTAGTCCGGATCAATTAATTGAAGTTTGTTTAATAATTATGTCTTTAAAGTCAAATAAATAATTAAATAAATTAGGATCTGTTGATGGGTTTAACCAAAAAGTATTTCATAATTAATATGACAATAGATTTGTTGAATGGATTCACTTGAAGAGAGTATTCCCTCCTTTCAATCAATGTATGTCTCGTATAGAAAGAGACCATTGGCTCCACATTTGCTCTCATCCAAGAGGAAGAGGTTTCGGTAGTCGTCAAACTCAATGACGGCGTGTCAGCCCTTTCCACCTCTAATTCTTGGGCTAATTCTGTGTATCCAATAAGTATAGAAGTGTTACAAAGTTTAGTCAAAAGTTACAACAAAAGTCTTAAATTAAGTCGAAACCAGTTTATCACTTGAGACCTCTTGAGGTTTCTTTTCAGTGACTTCTACGGTCTCTTCGACAGCGATCTGTTCCACTCCTTCAGGAGTGATCACTTCTGTGGTTGTGTCGCGCTTTTTGGTTAAACCCATCAACAGATCCTAATTTATTTAATTATTTATTTGACACAACTTCTACGGTCTCTTCGACAGCGATCTGTTCCACTCCTTCAGGAGTGATCACTTCTGTGGTTGTGTCGCGCTTTTTGGTCTTAATTTTCTTCTTAAATTTCTTCGACACCAGGTTTGACGAGTTCTGTCACAGAATCCTTTTTCTTGGGTTTGATTTGACGTTTCCTTACAGTTATGTCTGTATCGGCTTCAGTAGAAATCTCTGGTGTAGTCTCCAGAAGTGCTTCAGAATCGACTGCTTTTACATCGAGTTTGTCCTGACTTGTCATATCAGGACTGATTTCGATGTCTTCTGTGGTTTCAATTGATTCTTTCACTTCAGTCTCGCCCTCAACACCAGGTTTGACGAGTTCTGTCACAGAATCCGTTTTCTGGGTTTGATTTGACGTTTCCTTACAGTTATGTCTGTATCGGCTTCAGTAGAAATCTCTTGTGTAGAATTGATTTTCACAATTACTTCGATAATGTGCACACATTTCTACAAACAACTCAATAACTCATCCAAAATCGTACATTTTAAAAACTCGATATAACTCTAAAAATTAATAACAAATAATAGGAAAGTTTAATAATAATAAAAACTACAAGAAAATGACTTTTCAATGAAGAACTTTTCGACAAGAATTTCAGTGATTACTGTACACCACTTGTGTGCAGATTCGGCGCATTCCTCGTCAGCACAATATAAACTATTTTATAAAAATCTAAATTTAGGTTTAGGTCTGACTCCGACACCCATCTCTTTAGATCGGTTTACATAGCTCTCCCATTGTGGGATCATCCGATTCATCCCATCGCTGCAACTCTTTATTGCCACTCATCCATACATTTGTTGTTTCGCTTTCCAATCGNATCCGATTCATCCCATCGCTGCAACTCTTTATTGCCACTCATCCATACATTTGTTGTCTCGCTTTCCAATCGCTTCCACGACTCTCTCTCTCTCTCTCTCTCTCTCTCTCTCTCTCTCCTTTATGTTTCCCATCTTTCTATCTTTCTTTGTCTCTCAAACAATTATATTCTCAAAATTTTTTAGTAAATTTACACTATTAGTTGTCATAATTGAAAGTCAATCTATTAATAAGATTTTAAGTTGCTAAAGCTTTTAAAATATAAAATATAATAAAAGTGTTACTTATAAATAATTTAATTAATAATATAATAGGACCTATTAAATAGGTGATAAATAATTTAATTTTATTATTCAGATTCAATATTTATAAAACTAATTTTATTATTATCTTTAATATAAACCAACAAGTACAATTACTTCAATTTCAACAAGTACTGTCCGTTAGAAATATATCAGTATTTAGAGATGTTTTTTATTTAATTCTCTAAATAGGATACAGTATTGTACTGTACAACTGTACATGGTGGTGTGTCACTCTGCGGCATGAATATAATTGTTGAGAAACCAAAGTACACAATATTATCTACAATTTAAATTAATTAATTCTGGCCAACTCCATAAACTGCTCTAGTTAATCCAGTTTTAAACATTGGTGGCATAGTAATTTTTGTATATAAATTAACATAATATCTTAAAATTACAATTTAAAACACTCTCCATTGCGAAAATCATAAGGTTTTAAGCAATGTGCCAATTATTTATAAATACATGAATATGAATTCATAGGAAATATATAATAATTAACTAAAACAGTTTATGGAGTTAACCAGATATAATTAATTTAAATTGTAGATAATATTGTGTACTTTGGTTTCTCAACAATTATATTCACGCCGTAGAGTGACACACCACCATTGTATCCCATTAAAAACTTTTATAATGTTTTACACATTGGTTTCAATTTGAAATCAATATCATACAAAAGTTTTTAAACATACAGTAATGTCACAAAATAAATGTCACTAAAAGCAATATTAAACAATATTAAAAATGTTGAAAAGTTTATGATTGCAATAGTCTTATAAATGTTAATTGATTTCCAATACACGCATGATATTGATGATATTTTGAAGTTCAAAAGAGCATATTAGCCACTAAATTATTAGCCTTTAATTAAATTTATAAAATATGATAAATTAAGTTCATATTTTTTCTTATTACTAATAAGTTATTAGTGTTATATTATTATTTATAAAAGTTACAGAATTAACTAAACAATTAATTTGTTTTGAAATCTGACAATTAAACAAGGCGGATAACTGAAGTTAATGGACACATACTCTTTTCTAGTTAATGTCACTTAATATAATAAAAGTTATTCTTATTATTCAATGTATTTGTAGTAAATTTCTCAATATTATTAACATTTCTTAAATGGTCATAGTGCACTACAGTATACGCTTTTTTCCCATACGGAAAAGCGTATAAACATTATTTTATGATTAATAAGGTTTTTAACATTTGATTATCTTGTCTCAACAAATGCAAGAAATATTGATTATTAAATAAAGTTAATTACAGTTAAACAATAAGTCATACTGTATTTATACATATACAGTATCTGTATATTTCAACGACAAATTCTTTGAATCAATAAATTATTATTATTATTATTATTAATACAGTATAAATAGCTTAATAACAATAAAAATAGATTGAAATAGAAATTAAATTATTTTTAAAAATAGTATTTTTGATATAAAATCACAACTAATTTAAGGAAGATTTTCGTCAACAGGAAAATCAGTCAATACTACTGCAGTAATAATAGTACAGACAAACAGGTAGACTATAATATATATATATAAGGTTATAAGTTCATTATTTGTGCGTTATATTTCATTAGGTAGTAAATCAACATTACTGTATTGTTTACTGTTATATCAAAATCTTTATGATGTGGTTAACTCACAATTTTACCATTATTCAATAAATTTACTATAAAAAGGTTATTCCATATAAACTCATCAATAGATTCTTGAAAAAAATCAAATCCAAAGTAAAAGTTATATAAATTATAATTGAAATATTTAAATTGTATCAGAATAATATATTTGTGTGTATATACTGTATATAGTATACTGTTATGTAAGACTGCAATAATTAAATGCCAACAGAATTTGTGTGCAGAATATGATTGTATGACTTGTTGTCAGTGTTATACAGAATATGACATTCAATGTATCAAACGGAGAGTCCAATGGTTGTATGGTTTGTGCGTACAATGGGTTACATTGAGAGCCAGTCTATAGCGATAACATGAGAGTGAATGCATAGGTCTGTGAGTATTGCAGTGTTTGTTGTGTTTGTCCTTCACTTGAGATCACAAACAGTGGTCTGAGTTGTGATTGTTTTCAGTCATCGATGCCTTCATTGCATTCACTGATTGTGTTTTTGTATCACTTATTATAACTGCAATTCAATTGACATTTCACTGCAAAATGCCAGCCATTGAGCACTCATTTGATGACAATATCACAAACAATAACCACAACAACACGGAAGAAGCGATGGTTGTGTCGATCCTTCACTTCAACGACTGCTATAACGTTGAGCCCCGAAGTGAAGAGCCGTCCGGAGGGGCCGCCCGTCTCGTCACCGCTTTCCACACATTCAAACACTTGAATCCATTGGTTCTCTTCAGCGGAGACATCATCGCCCCCTCCATCAGTCTGTATTCAATGTCAACCTCTTCATCAATACTAACCATTCTCTCAATGATTGTCACAAACAGTGAGTACTTTCACGAAAGGCGAGCAAATGGTTCCTGTGGTCAGAGCTCTGGGCATCGATTGTGCCATTTATGGCAATCATGAGTTCGGTATGTCTTCACTTAAGTGTCTAATTATCACCAATTGTTTGTCATAGAGAACAGTAATTCTGCAATAATTCTGTATTAAGAATATTCTTGATATTCTTGATATGATTTACATTTACACTGATATTACTGACAAATATATTGATTACAGACTTCGGAGTCGACAATCTATTATCGTTTGTAAGTCAGACATCATTTCCATGGCTTATGAGTAATGTCTTCGATAACGAAACGAACCGTCCGTTAGGGGACGGAAAGATTTGAATATATTGATTGCAGACTTCGGAGTCGACAATCTATTATCGTTTGTAAGTCAGACATCATTTCCATGGCTTATGAGTAATGTCTTCGATAACGAAACGAACCGTCCGTTAGGGGACGGAAAGATTTGGCATATTCTCGAGAAATGTGGCAAAAGAGTTAGTTTTGGTTTATGTTTGCATTTCTTATTAACACTTATTATTGTTATCTAACACTTGATTGTATTGCTTATAGTTTGGAATAATAGGCTTAATAGAAGAGGAATGGTTGGCAACATTGGCCACTCTGGCCCTCGAAGATGTCACTTATCTCGACTTTGTCTCTGAGGGCCGCAAATTGGCTAAACTTCTCAAAGAAAAGGTTTGCATTCATTGCTATACTGTACTGTAGTTTGTAATGAGAATACAATTAATTTGAAATAAATTTCGTATAAAACTCAATACCTATAGGAAAACGTAGATTTTGTGATTGCATTGACACACATGCGAACCCCCAATGATTGTCGACTCGCAGAGAATGTCGATGAAATCGATTTAATCCTTGGCGGACACGATCACGACTATGAAGTAAAGATAGTTAATGGCAAATACATTGTCAAAAGTGGTACCGATTTTAGACAATTCAGTCGAATTGATATCACATTCAAAGAACAAACGTTTGAAATCCAAGTGCAAGAATTTAATGTCAATTCTTATGATTACGAAGAAGACTTGGCATTAAAAGCAGAACTCGAGAAGTATTCGGATGTAATTGAAGGCAAAATGGATAGCATTTTAGGCCATATTAGCTGTGATTTGGACGGAAGGTTCGCAGCCATAAGAACTAAGGAAACAAATTTAGGCAATTTAGTGGCAGATATAATGCTGGCCTCCACTCACTCAGACCTCGCGATTGTCAACTCCGGAACCCTCAGGAGTGACCAAATTCATAGCAAAGGTCCCTTCAAATTGCGAGATTTGGTCACAATTATGCCAATGATGGACCCATTGATTGTTCTCAGCGCCACTGGACATCAAATATGGAGGGCTCTTGAGAACGGTGTGTCTCAATGGCCTCGACTGGAGGGTCGGTTTCCTCAGGTCGCGGGAATTAAATTTGCTTTCAATCCCTCCAAACCCGCCGGCAATCGGATTGATCCGAAATACATAAAAATCGGTGACGAATACCTCGATTTGGAGCAGAACTACAGACTCGTCACTAAAGCATATCTAAGTCAGGGAAAGGATGGATACGATGTCCTCAAGGAATGCCAAATACTTCAGAATGAAGACGAATGCCCTGAAATGGTGACATCCGTTCAGAACCATTTCGAGTCGATTAAAATACTGACGAGTAAGACAAGGAGAACCCATCACAGGCAGAGTCTGGTCTGTATTTCTCGGCGCACATCAGTTGTCAAAATGCATGACATCGGAAGTCTGGACTTGGGATCGATGTCTCAGAGTTTTCATGACTCGCACTCCAAACATGAAAACACTCAACTCAGGGGTCAGATGAAGAAAGTGATGAGTTTGGACGGAAGGAAGTCCACACTCACCCGATGCCCATCTTTTGAGAACATTGAGTACGAATACTGCAAACTTGAACCCAGAGTCGAGGGTCGGATCACTCTCTTGACTGAAGAGGTAAACGAATGAATTTCTCATCCGTTCAGCACTTAATGTGATATTCACTGCCTTTCCCTCTCACTTATTATTGATATTTTATTTTATTTTTAGTTTTACTACAATTATGATATGATTTTCTTATTATTTGATATAATTTCTCATTTATTTAATGTGTTTTTGTTTGAAAGATTTTTATGCAAATTATGATTGAGTTGTTATAATTGATCAGATTATTATTTGAAATCATTTCAACAAATCCTCGATTATGTGCTCGAATTGCCTGACATTTAAGTTAAGTCAAGTTCAGTCAAATGTCTATTTTGTGGTATTTGTGATAAAAATATTCATTTACTGTATTTAAAACGACTGAAAATATTTAGGTTTTAGTACAACTCGAAAGAGAGAAACAAGACTTTATTTCTTCTAATCTATTAGAAGATCCCATTCCTGAAGAAGATAATGAAGTGGAAGAGTCGGCATTCGATTAGTTATTCATATAATGTTTTTAATTACATTTATTACTACTTTATAATCATTAACCTTTTGATTTGACACTTCATTTATATTCAATATTTCAATTCAGTCGAAATTCCATACATGAATCTCTATTACCATTACTACAACCGGTAGTTGTCTTAGTTACTACCGTAAACAGTTGCAACTTATAAGTAAACCATTTAGAAATCATTTGAATCTCGTGAATTTGATACAGTTACCACAATTACAGATACAGTATTTTATATCATCTATAAAAAGTACAAAAATTAGTTCAGGAATAGTCTCTCGAACGCAATCAAAGTATTTAGACTAACTGAAAGCGATGATAAGTGTTTGAATAAAATGCTTACCATAAGTAGAAATAATGAATTAAAGTCATACCGGTATTATACAACAATTCTAACCAAAACTTGTGTGAAATGAGAAAATTTCCCAAAATTAATGTAATGCAATAATCGTGAAGTATATTCATTCATTTGTTTGATTGATATTAATATTTGCGAACTACTTATTAGGGTAAACTAAATTATATTACCGTACTGTAAATATACGGTAAATGGATTTCGACTGAGGATTATATCAAATGTTTTGTTCGTGTTTTTCAAAGTGGATTAAAAAGGCTCACAAATATATATATTATTTGACTTTAACTTACATTTTACACACCATTAGTTGTGCCAATCATTTGAAAGCCATTTCTAGTCAATAATGGTTTGTTAAATTGTTTCATATTTTAAAAGATAATTATTAGTCTTATATAAAAATTGCTTTCTAACCAAATATAAAAATTGAACTCAAAATTAATTAACAAATGATTTCAATAAGCAATGGACACATGGACTCAACTTTTAGAGTGAACTCATTTGTAAAGTAATTATAGAATTGTTTGTAAATTGAAATTAAATCTAATTTTAATAAATATTAAACAAAAAACAAATGTTAATAAAAATTATTTACAAAAAATACATAAAAGAANATGATTTCAATAAGCAATGGACACATGGACTCAACTTTTAGAGTGAACTCATTTGTAAAGTAATTATAGAATTGTTTGTAAATTGAAATTAAATCTAATTTTAATAAATATTAAACAAAAAACAAATGTTAATAAAAATTATTTACAAAAAATACATAAAAGAGAAAAACAAAAAGAGATTAAAACAAAAAGGAGTCTAAACTTCGGTTCGTTGAGAGAGTGTCAGAGGAATGGACTTGAGTTCAGTCTTGAGACACAAGAACTCTCCGCAAACGCAAGTGATTGTGACGCACAGGATGTTGACGGCCCACCACCACATCCCCCACGGAAAGTGACCCGAATATAGCCAACACATCACCAAATGGATCACATGAGTGGTGACCGAGAAGTCCAGACACGGCTTCGCCCTCTGAACCAAATGCCACAAAACAAATGCTCTGTTTTTAGGGACAAACCAGACATCGATATAGTCTTCACATGAATACAAACACTGAGATCTTAGCCATGGATTACCCGAACAGTGCGTTCAGAAAGTATGATAATATGATGAGTCTTCCGTGGCCTGACTTAACACTCAACTCCTGCATTGAGACACAAGTGAATGAATGAGTGAATGGACTATGGATTGGATGCGAGTATCACCTGATAGTTGAAGAGGTGGTTGAGTTGTGGTGAGTGTCCAGTCATACAATCGCTTATATATATCAATACACCTAAAGACGTGTAAAACAACGCCTGAATGGTTATGATCTGAGATACAATGAGTTGTGGATCCCATTGAGTGTATCTGAAGTGACCACTCATTGTCACCAAT
>CAJPVJ010000853.1:0-19962 GCA_905397405.1 Oppiella nova
TCTCTCTCTCTCTCTCTCTCTCTCAAACATCTTTATTTGATCAGTTTTCACAAAATAACATTAAAAGAAGTAAAAATAAATACATCGTTAGACATCTTACATTGATTTCTAATACTTATGGGGAATAGAAAAATAATACATATAAGTAATGGGTTACCTTAACTTATTTCTATGTTTTAACTTAATTTAATCATTGATTGTGTGAAAAGAGTGGCTATCGTTTTCCAGACATTTTTAAAATAAAGTACATTTTTATATCTAATTGTATTACCCAACAATTGGTGTAGTTTTTTAATGCAATCAATAATTTCCTGAAGAGTGTAAATCAAAATAATTCAATAAATGTGAGCTTAATATATGGCATTCGTTGAGAATATCGATCTTTTGGAGTTAAATAAGGAGTATTAGACTTTTTATTAATACTTACACTTAAAGAGTTATATTATATATTGTTATCATAGTTATAAGGTCTCTGTTTATATAATATATTGGTAAATTAAAATAACACAGTATTAAATTTTACATAAAACTTGTTTACGCTAACAATATGTGTAATTAGTCTCAACAGTCCAACTCTAACAAATTATATAAACAAATAATTTGTTTTCAAAACAAAGTGAAAAGAATTATATTATAAATTAAATTTTCTATTAGAAATTTTTAAATAACAAATTACTCTAAAATCATTAAATCAATTATTTTAAGCAAGACATAAGTTCATGAAATACAATAAACAATAGACTAATTAATTAATTCCGACTAAATTATTTTCAGGCATTAATTTTAATTAAGAATTAATTATGCATTAAATTAGGAAATTTCCTGTTTCTATTTATGACATACAAATACTAAATCTATTCATTTAATAGATTATAATAGGCTATTATTAAAAATTATTATACAATTTAAAGTTTTTTCTTTTTAAACAATTAGCTCTAAAAACTATTAGAAAGAGTGAAATGATTTTGTTTTTAATAAAAGCTTTTTATAACATACGATGAGAGTGGAGAACACGAAGTCATTAAATACCGAATTTGATAACGTGTTTTAACTTGAGAATAAACGATATTCAACAGAGATTATATTTAGAGAAAATTCTTATTTTATTATTACTGTAATTAGGCATTTAGAAAACTGTTTAATTGTCATTATTTTACCGAAACACAAAAGATATATATTTAAAATAAAGTTCGCAAGTACTTATAAACCCCTAAATTCTTTGTTTGAAACTTAAGTTAATTTTGTAGATTTGATGTTAAATATATCATGGATTTAATGTTAATTTTAAAAAATATATATTTAAAAATATTTTACATTTACTTAACGTAAAGTTAGATATAATTGGTTAAATTCCTTTTAAATTTTAAATTCATACAATAATATTTGAAGAATTCATACACAGCTAGTGATGATATTAAATGATTTCACGGTTTAACATAAATATGAGCTAAAAATTCAATATAAATTCTTGAATGAATTTCAAAGCATATTACATTTAAAGGAGTTATTATTACGAATACAAGAAATAAGAATTTATATAATTTGTGCACTTTTTCACTACATTTCATTCATTCAATTTAAATAATAATGGGTACAAATTTTAAAGTTAGTATAATATTTATAACATCAATTTATTGTATAAAATAAATTAATTCATTGATGGAAACGAATAATAGGACACAACAAATGTATATTTGAAAGCATTGTTCACTTGAAATAGCTAAGTTGAAATGTATTGCAAACAGTAACTTACGTGACTACTTGACTATAATTGAATTACATTCTGTACAAACTTTTATATTTGTAAAAATAATAAAGTCTAAAAATACTTAAGTTAGTAAATCCTTTATGGCAGATCCTCTTAGACACACATTTCACAAAATATTTCCATTTGCAAAACCATTTGAAACATAGAATTTGTGATAATGGTGTGGTTAAGGCATGCATACTGTAGTATGTTTTCGTTTTAGTGTTATATATATAAATGTAAATTGAAATCTTATTCTCACAAATTAGTATTTAAATATTTGTTTAGTTATTTTTAATTAATAGTATTTTATTCAATTCTCTAAAATTTAATCCAACTCCATTATAAATAAGCACAGATTAAAAACCTCTGACAGTAAAATATTTTTATCTGAAATTTTAAAATCTTTAAAGTCTTTAAATAAATAAACTGTAGTTTCAAATCTATTTTACTGTAGAATTTTAATTTACGGTAATTAAAACAATATTAATGAAACAGTTTAAAAATCGTTTAATTAAAAATTATAATTGTATATATATTTTAAATTACAACATATTTTAATAACTTTTTAACTTGTCTTGGTATAATACACATATTTTATAGTAAAATTTATAGTGATAAACTCATTTCGGAATCAGTTTTGTGTAGAGAATTTTTAAGTTTTTAGTATTATTTTTGAGATTATAGATTAAAATTACTAAGTTTAAAACAAATGACAATATATATATTTATAGTCTAAGGTTTATCAAAATACAAATTATTAAAGTGCTAATATTATAATGTATAAATCTTTTAAAACTTACTATTGTATGATTTGATAACATAAAAATTATTTTATTTTACAGTTTATAATATAAACCCTATAGAATCTAACATCTAAAATAGCATCAAAATATTCCTACTATTAATCATAAATCTTTACAAAATCTATATTTAAAAATTAAAAGCAAACACAAAATATGAATATAAAGTCGAAAACACAATATTTTCATTGTTATTAACCATTATTCACAGGATATTCAAATATTTTAGTATATAATTAAAAACTAATGTTATATTTACTGGACAAATAAATTATATCAATGCACAGCATGTATATTCAATATAAAATTACAATAAAAATTGATTTTTTAATAGCATCTCTATTGTGATAGGAACACAAACATTTTAACTAGCTTGAAATTTTATTAAAAATATTTTGACAGATATAATGTTTATAGTATAACATAATGTAATACAACATATTATTTATTAGCGACTGTTTATATAACACTATAAAAATATGCAAAAACCTGACGGCAGGTAATTATAGATTGCATTTTACGCACCAAATGCTCTGAAAAATAGCAATAACATAATGTAATACAACATATTATTTATTAGCGACTGTTTATATAACACTTATTTTTATACGTTTTTGGACTGCCGTCCATTAATATCTAACGTAAAATGCGTGGTTTACGAGACTTTTTATCGGTGTTGAGACTATTGAAGTGATGTCTAACCCAAGTTTGACATCCGATTGACATCAGCAGATGAGTTCAACTACTAATGAATACATTTGTTTTGCCGATCGTTCGCCAAAACACGACAATTAGATTAAATTAATTACATTTACATCAATATTATGGCAAATATTAAATGGGTCTGAATTTTACAAATTTAGTTAAGACTCAAATTAATCATATATTTAATTATCGCCTAATGCGAGCCTGACATTTGTATTCATGAGTTAATTCTTATAAAAAACAATTCAAAACAAATAATAAAATTCTGAGTGAATGACCGATTAATTGTCGAAAGAGTTAATTTCGATATAATTTATTAGGAAATAATCAAAATTGTTAACTCAATCTTGTTTAATTATTTCCTTTTTACAGAGTAGAAGTGCTAATTATAATGACATCTTATTGACTCAACACTATACACAATAATTCTTGGAATTGTGTTTATATTTAATTGTTATTTTTAAAGGCTTTCGTAACTAATTGGAGATTTAAAATCGACACGTGTGTAGAAAAATAAAGTAAAATATTAATTTAGTCTTCTTTATAAAATAGTTAATTACTAATTGAGATTGTATGGGAATATCCCAAATAAGGTCCGGGATAATAGTGATTTTTAGTTTTACACTACAAAGTCAAGGAACTGATGACATGAGAAGAATATTTGCAAATTATTTTAAATATATTGTCTATTCTCGCAAAAATATAGACAATAAAAGTTTTTGTATTCAGCAGTAATATAAATTATATGCAAATTACTAAACTTAATGCTTAGCCATGATTTTAGTGAAAACATTTCTCTAATAAACAGTCAATATTTACTATATTAGTGTGCGATTCATAATTGAGTAAGTTGTGAAAATTAAGCCAAAAATAGCACCAAAACACAAAACAATCCAATATTTTGACATTCATGTGAGCAATGCTTTGATTGTGCACTCCTTCTGGATCCCAATAAAAATATGAGAAGATATTAGAAACAAGAATTCATTTAATATAATATTATGAGTGATTTGATCTCATTCTTGACATCAAAGAGTTCATATCTACAGTACGTCTGGGAATTCATTAGCATTTCATTACTTCATTCATTTCATTGGTTTCCGTCATTAAGAAAGTGATACCATTATTATTATATCCCATATAAAAATCTACATATTATCTCAAGTAATATTTTTTAAATTTAATTATATTTTATAAACCGTGTTTACTTAATATTTGTTATGTAAATTAATATTTATATGAGATTCATTTATGTTTTGATATTACAGTACAATTTAAATTAAAACAATATAAAATTATTAATTTTAAAAATTCATATACAAACTGGTTAGGAACAAACAAAAATTATAAATTATTATTTGGTTATTTTATGTTATTTATAAAATTAGGCCCACTATTATAATTTTCAATTAATTAATGTATAAAGCATCTTTAAATAGCTATTATTCTAAAAGATAAAAGTTATTAAATGCATTCATGTGTCACATTCAGAAATTGCTTTACTTTGAGAACTTATTTTTTGATCAAACATTGTGATATTAACATAAAAAAGATTATTTTAGAAACAAAAACAGAGAGTTTATTAATAATCTAAATTATTGTTATTATCTAAAACTAACTTTTATTTATTAAATCAATATTTTAATTATATTTTGGCTCAAATAAAAATAATGTGTATTTTATATGCAGTATGTGATTGTAAATGACATCCCCTTTGAGATGCATATTAAATGTCAGAGAATTGCGGAAAATGTTTCATATATTTCTTACTTAACATTTTGATGACAGCTCTCCGTTGAGACAAACTATTGGAACCGTTGGACGAATTCTTCGAGTCGTGCGGTCTCTTAGTGGACTGGTATTTATAGTACCCAGACCCATTACGGTGATTCACCTCTGTATCTGTGGTATTATTAGCCGCTATTTGTTTGTTTCTGACGGCAGCAGAATATCTGAGTTTCAAACCGATTAACATATAGAGCACTGATATGATTGTCACTGGGATTACAAACACTAGTAATGAGGATATAGTGAACGTGTGTTCATTAAAGTAAGGAATCGTCCGCTTTATAGAACAGGCGGCAGATTCCGGGACCAGTCGCTCGTTATTGAAGTCATAGACTATACCGAACTGGTAGGCGATGGGAAGGGCGCATACGATCCCCAGAATCCACATGATTATGATAAGCTTGACGGCGCGCGACAACTTTGACATCGTATGGGCTTTCAATGGGTGACAAATGGCTACATATCTCTCGATCGTGAATGCGGTGATTGTCAGTACGGATGAGTTGGTGGACGCCTCGGAGGTGAGTCCACGGATCACACAAAACACTTCGCCGAAAGCGTACGGATACTTCTGCCATAACTGGTATATCTCTTGAGGCAAACCCAACACAAGTAGCAGTAAGTCAGATATGGCTAAACTGAACAGATAGTAGTTGGTGGCCGTATGCATGTACCGGTTCCTTGCGATCACCAGACATGTTATGAAATTGCCGATAACTCCGGTGATTAGTATGAGAGCGTAAACTATTGTCATTGGGATGACAGTCGTCAGGGGGTCTCTGATGGGCCCGAGATCTAAGTCGTCAGAAATACCAGTCGACGACTCAATCGACGGTATTTTAGACGATGAGAGGAATACGTTGTCAGACATTAGTTTATATAATATGTTAAAATCTTTATCACTGTTTAAATTCATGACATTTTTAAGGTTAATTTGAAACTTTCATTCAATTAATCATAAAATTCATAACTGCTGTCAAAAGAGTAACTAATAAAACAAGAGTTACTTAATCTTGTCTTTCAATTACATTCTCCTAAACACAATAAAAGTGAAACAGACTTTTGGCTTGAACTTGAAAAACAACTTTTACTGCAAATGAGAGACTGTTTTAGACACTAAATGTTCGCAAATTTAAAAGTCGCGACCATTTCTTCCTTCAATAAAAAAGAGGAAATTTTCCAAAATTCTGGTTAACAGACAATACAGTGGAGTGGTATGTCTTGACTGCACTTTTTGCACATTCAATGGACATAACTCTGTGACGAATATATACAAGAGTTTGAGGGCTCTATAGAAACACTTTAGCAAATGATGGCAACTGCGCGATCACCTCATTCTCCCGGAGCTTTCAATGCAATTCTTGCACTCAATTTCTACTTTGAATATATTTTTCAGCAATTTGCCCAGACTCAATCTTTGCAAAACTATTTTCAAATTAAAACACATATTGCTTAAGATGTCATTTGTTTGAAGGTTTAGCTTAAATTTATGGCTTTTATATTGTTATAATATTTCACACATAATACCATTGAATAGAACAATGCTTAATGGTTACTAATAATATACTTAATGATAATATTAAAGTAAATATTTTTATTAAGTAATAATAAGTAGTAATGAGTTACTGATGTCATAATATCGTGTAATAAAATTAGTTGTTTAATATAGAAAATAAGTTTTTGTAATAAACCTATTAAACTTCCGAGTTATTAAATATTAAGACGTTTAATGACAATTATATCCTGTTTTAAATTTTGTATATTTTTAAAAATAAATTTATGTTCGTAAACTTACAAAAACATAATATAAATGATAAATTAATGATCGGACTATTTATATTTCTTATAATAATATTATTTATTAAAATAAATATTTTGAATGAACTTTTAGGAGTTATTCAATAATTTTAATGAATGAGATTGTCTATAATAGAAGTATTAAGATAAAAAATGGTAGTTTATTTTAATAATAACTATTAATTATTAATATATTATATTGGTTAATGGCTCAATTAATTTTAAGTTTAAATTTATTGCTAATATTACAATTCACAGAACTACAGACATATATAAAAATTATTCAAAAAGTATATAAAAACTATATGTAAAACAAATTATAATAATCAATTTATTAGAAAATTAAATTTTTATTATCTTTAATTTTATTTCTGATTTTGAAATAGTCCTTAAAATTAATAGAAAAATTAAATTCTTTTCTTTATTTTGTTTTCAAGGATTTTAGGGAATTCTGAGAAAATATTTAAAAATATTCTAAATTTAAATCAAATTCACGCAAACAAGAGGTTTTTAATTCATATGATTACATAGTTTGTGACAAACATATTGACTTGAAATACAAATAATTATTACAAAAAATTATTTATCGTTAAAATAATGACAAACATTTATACATTTATTGCTCATAAACATACATATATTTGAATAAAATAATTTTTATTAATGTAGCAATATTATTTTAAGACATTTAAACAATAGGTACTGAATATAAAGTTAGAAAATGTTAAAGAATTTGAAATTCTCTAATGTTTTCAATTAGTAAAATTATAAAGTACCGTAATAGGTTATCTATTTTAAAATTTTTTATATTTAATTAAAATTCAATTATTCAAATGTTTTTATTTTATTAACTAATGAATCGATAAATATATCGTTTAATGAATACTAATTGAGAGATTTTTTATATAAAATTTATTTAATGCATAAGTGTTTCACATGTGATGATAAAAACCAGATGAGAAATCATGTTTGAAAACAAACTTGTCCCAATATTAATATAGGTTTAAATATTTGATTAGTTTATACTTTTGTTTTATATTATTAATTTAATTCAAATGTAAGCCTTGAATATATAAACAAATTTAATTACAAAATATGTATTAATTTTTGAAATTTAAATAATTATAAATTTCTCTTAAGTTAATCCACGTAAATACTGTAACATAAATACTAAACCAATTTAGTAATCGTTTGTTTATTTCAAGATAATTTTAATGTGTTATTAATAATGCAATCGTTTAAAAATTTATTTAAACATTAAATCAAAGTTCAACCATTAAAGTGATATCATTTGGGACATAAGCCATTGATAGACAGCATGTTTTCGTGTAATTCACTTACAATTTTGCTGATAGTATTGGTACTAAATTAGCAAATTTATCGATTCATAAAATTAAGAAAAGTTTTTACCGAAAATTGTTTATAAGTTTACTGTATATCACTAAAATGTAAGACAAATTGATATCTCTTTATGATATCATACCACTAATAATAAAGCCACCAATAAATATGAATTTATTTGCTATTATCGGTTATTACACAATATATTATCGGTTGTAAATTTAGTAATTCATAAAATTTAAAATATAATTTAAAATACTATTCAAAATATTTCATATTTGCCTAGAACATTTTGTAGACCAGAAGTGATTCTTGATTATCTGTTGAGACTGAATATTGTGACAAATATGATGAGTATAAGAAAACTTTGCTCTCAAACTACTGCTAAACTGTTGTGATATGAGATGTGGATCAATGNGTAGTTTTAGTGACCGGCAGTAGTTCGGGCATCGGTGAGGGTATCGCCAAACTATTCTCCATATTAGGGGCCAATGTTGTGGTCACCGGTACGACAGCCGCCAAAGTAGAGAGAGTGGGGAAAGAGATACAAGATTTGTCACCAAAGAAACTAAAGGTTTGTTTAAATATTAATATATTCTTGCACATTTTAATTGTAATATGGATTTATAACTTCTAAAAATATAATTAAAAATTTAGCACTAAACAAACCTAACCTAACCTGACCTACCAAGCATTAAATATACTAATATCAGTAAATACACAGTATGTAAATAAATGTATAATAAATATAATTATCAGTAATTAACTTATTTGTAAATTAAAATTTAAAACACTATTTAAATCCCTATTAAATTAAATTCATATATAATTTATAGCCATTCGAAGTGGTCGGAGATCTCACCAAAAGTGATTTCATCCACACTTTGGTCGCAGACACTGTCAAAACATTTGGTAAAATAGACGTATTAGTGAACAACGCCGGCATATATCCCGAGACAAACATCACTCAATCAGACGTAATGCAAGTCTGGGATCAGGTCTTTGCCATTGACTTGAGAGCAGTCGCCGAACTGATCCACGAATCGGTTCCATATCTGGAGGAAACTAATGGCACTATCATTGGTATCTCGAGTATCGATGGCATCGCACCTGTAATATATTGATTGAAATGTAATTACAAGTAAAATATTTTGACCATGTTCCTATTTATGTATAACAATAGAATGTCTATGGGTTGGCCTACTCACCCGCAAAGGCGGCCCTGGATATGTTGACTCGAGTACTGGCTCTACAGTTGGGCCCAAAAGGCATTCGTGTCAACAGTTTAAAGTAAATTTGTTTTTGAAATTAATTTCTGTTATAAAGGGGTCATTCAAAAAGTATGTGCATAAGGGATAGTGTAGTGGTTAGGAAAAATATGTGGGTATAATTAAATTTTTTATGCATGGTGTGTTCATATAGTGTGTGTAGATTTTTATGATTTTATTTTATTTACGTACTTTTTGAATGTAACAAAATATTAATCTGTTGAGCTAATTATGAACATATTATTTTTAAAAATACTAATTTGTTTATTATTCATTTTAATTAAGAAAGCAAAATTTAGCTAGTTTATTTTATTCATATTTTGGCAATAAACTCAATAAACATCTATTTATAGTCCGGGTGCTATTAATGTCGGAAAATGGGTCTCAAATGAAGATCACCCACCGTTGGGACGGGACGGACAGCCGCTAGACATCGCCAAAGGGGTGGTATTCCTGGCCTCAAGCGACGCCTCATTCATAACCGGCGCTAATCTGGTGGTCGACGGCGGGCTTATCTATAAATCAGGATAACTATATGCTTGATCAAATTAACCGAAATAAAAATAACCTTGATACAATAAGTGTTAAAATAAATTTTATTTATAATTTTGAACCACAAATTATTTGTATACAAAATAATTTTAACTGTAATTGAACAATTATAATCCATTTGATTACTTAGGGCAAAAAGTGACCTCGTACCCAGTATATGGTTTACCAATGCACGCATACATGCTGGATGCATCATCATAGGCCCAGCTATAGGCATCGGGACAGTAGTGTTTGAAAATGGACGGGTAGTCTACCGGCCAGTACTCTCTAACACACTTATCTCTAGGCGCGTGGGCACCGGTACAGCAATAGGCCTCCGTCTTAAACTTGGCACAGGCGCTCATACACGCTATAGTCTTATCGTCATCCTTGACCGCCAGTTCCCCGGGACAGTTAGCCAGCATATCCTCTATACATACCGGTTCCCCGCAGTTATAACGATCTTGACCTTGTTTATCAAATGTGCCTGGTATCAGTGTGATACACATACCCACGTTATAACCATCTACCAAGCTAATATCATACCAGTCCATGTCACCGGTTTTTGCAGCAAGGTTCCACTCGCCCAGTGTGGTAGCCGTACCCCAACCACCCGTTTTGCACTGCGAACCGTCCGGTTGGCATAGGGTGTCGGCCCATATACGCCCGGCCCAACCCTGGTTGATGTTGAAGTTATGGGAGGCACCGGTAGTTAGTACGAATCGACCACCTTCGGGGTTATAGTGGCCCTGGTTACCAAGTGTTCTAGCCCATACGGTAAATGGACAGTTGTTTTTAACACGGAATTCCCCTCCGTAACATATGGTAAACAGTAGTGATAGGTATATAAAAAGTTGCATGTTGCAATATTAATATCGATTTTAGTTATAAATTGTAAATGATTTATGATTTTTTAAAAATTGCTTTTATATACAGTTTCCTATTTCCAAATAAATATAAATGATAATGATAAGTTATTTTCCAATGCACCTGTTATTTTATACATGAATTACAGGATATTACCATGTTTATACCGGGATCATGGTATATTTCCATTTGTTGATGTTTTTTATAGTTATTTATTTATTTCTATCAGGTTCAAATAAGATTTCAAGAGTTGATTATTTTTTTTGTATGATATGGATATTTCTTAATTTTAAAATGAGTTTTTAGTTTTGAGTTATGGTTTAACAATGTTTATTTGTAAATTACTGGTATATAATTCCACTATTTAAAGTGTACCTGTTTAAGTGGCTGTACTTTCTCAAGAAATTTATTTTTAGTGGAATTTATCATTTAGTTTGTAGATTAAATAGAAACATGCACAGATTATAACACAATATTTTATATAAATCTGTTAAAAACATTCGAATGCATGAAAATATATGTAAAGTTTTACTATTAAACATCAATTTACTTAATTTTATAAATCTTAATTTAATTTCAATCATGTTCATTAAATAAATAGAATTGAGTAAACATGGAGTTTTAATAAAAATAATTTTACTGTACTTGTAAATTATAAAATTCCAAACTCTATAGGTATTGTTATGCTAAAGGTATATATAATAAAATAGGTATATGTTTAATAATTATATATAATAATAATTAATAAAATGTATGATACTGAATAATTCAATAAGTAAAATAGTGACAATAATATAAACTATAATTATTATTGTGATTTATTTTCATTAACAATTTTTTATATGGTATTAACAACTTATTATCAAATTTTACTTATTGAATTATCCAGTATCATACATTGTATTAACTAATATTATACATAATTATGACAAAACTAATTATAGAAACATAATTATAAACTTTATACTGTATAGTTCAATGAAATTGTAAATCATTAATTATGTTGTAAAGCTAACAAATTATTACTATTATCTTAATTTTGTTAAATTTTATTCTTTTTGAATTAAATTAACTAGAGTATTTTGAAACATGAATTAATTTACTAATTTGTAAAAAATTATTACTAATTAATTTGCCAAAAAAGTATTATATTAAAACTTTGATATTTTTAACAAGTTATAGTGAAATTTATTCTATCATAAATTATATAATATAACTTTAATTAATTATTTTTGATTTAATATATTTACTTTAGTTAATAATATTTTTTTAAAAGTACGTTGCCATTTTTATATTTAAATTCTGATATTTATTCAAAATGTTTATAAATTTTAAATAATAGTTAAAATATAAAAGGCGGAGCTTTAGCCATACATTTCCAAATTTTATCAAGGTCTTCTGTCCAAACAAAGCTACTCTCACATTTGCACTCATGATGCACATTGGGCTTATTGCTAGCTTGACATTTAGCATCTGGAACAACATGATCACCGGTGCATCGAATTATTGTTAAATCATCTTGAACACAAGGATCATTTATATTAATATAATCCAATGTAAATAAACTTTTGCCAATGTTCAAATATGTAACTTCTAACCCGATTTTAAAGAATTTCACACTTGGATCTAAAATAAATTTCTCGACGATTGGTTTAATAAATGAATCCCGATCCTAGAAATTTAAATAAGTTGAATTATTAAATTATTGTTTTTTAAAAAAAAAATAATAGATTTATACCCCGCCTAAATTTGTATCGCCATATAATTTTGGTGATGTGTAACTTGTATTAAATAACTCATCGAACGCTACAATTTTAATCACAAATCCTTTTTTATCTTGAGATTTTAGCATAAATCTTATCTTGTTAGAAACATTATTGGCTATTAACCATTCACTCATTAGCCAGGTCTGATGAGGTGTGTTCCCTTTGGTTGATGCTAAAATTAAATAATAAATTATTTTAACATGTTATAACTAAACGTAATGGATTACTTTTAAATTTAATTGTATTTTTAGAAAGTTGCCAATTCTCTGCTAGACCAAATATTACAGGCCAATGTTTTTCGTAATTTTTATCGGATTGTAATAAATATGAATTTGTCATAATTGATCTTGGAAATGATTCCACATTGATAATATTTATTGCCACCTGTAAATCATTATGCACCTGTGGGTCCACGAAATTTGTTTCGAGGGAAATTTCAAAATTACCTTCCAAAGTTTTTACTAAATCACCAATGCAAATTTGTTGTTTATTCCACATTGCAATATCCGATTGTCCCATTAATTTAAATGCTGTATTACTGGCATATTTAATTAATAAATTTGTCTGGTCATTTTTGAAATAATTCAATGTAAAACACACATCATAACCATGCAAAATATTTTTGAATTGAATTTTAACTTTATCATCAACATGCATTGGTGAAAATAGCGGGAATATACTAGTGCGATGATCTAGTTGAAAACTATTCCACCAATGGGGAGTTACCAAGTTAAATATTGGACATTTTTCTCTATTTTCAGTACACATTAATGTATCATCCTTGTATTTTCGTTTTTCAACGCACCTATTTAGATACATTTTAAAATAAAATTACCCAATTAAAATTTTTTATAGAAACTTGTTGAATTTAAATTAATTGATCATACGGTTTATCCTGTATGTAGGTGTAGAATTGGTTAGCTGGACATTTGCATGAGTATGCTACGACACTTAATCCAGGTGAAATTTCACAATATGTATCATCAAACGGTTTTGTTGGATTTAATGTTGGGATATTTGGGAACGCGCCACACAATTGATCTCGCTCCTTTTAAATTTTGAAAAATTAAATATATAAAATTGTTTAAATAAAATTAAATTTACCTTTTCATCACAAAGTCTTTTATCGCACCTTGCGCCAGCATATGATTTATCTGAACATTCACATTTAAATAAATTAATATCACCTGTATGCACACATTTACCGTGCCCTGAGCATTTATTCTTATCTGAGCATGGATCATAAATGGACATTGAATTTATAGTAATTTGATAGACTTTTTCCACATCGTCAATTGGTGCCAAGGTGAATTTTTAAAATATTTTGAAAAATCTAGCATTTGAATCGTTAATTTTAATAGGAATATCATAAGGATTAGGTAGTGGATCTTTGAAATCAATTATATCAGTAAGTGCCGGTATTTCTGGTTTAATGTCCAATACAATCCCCGTATTAATAGTAAGTATAGTTTTGTCAATTCCCGGTCCAACTGATATGATAACTTTGTGATCGAGGTTTTCGACATTATTTTTGGCATATATCCAATCGCTGACAAAATATGTTTCAACTATATCCCCCTTTTTAGCTTTAACTATAATTTAATTAAAAATATAGGTATGTTATTGATATCATTTTTATGAACATTAAATATAGACAAATAATTAGCATTGTTGTCTGCCCTGAACATAAGTTTTCTTATTTTTAGTGCTATTAAATATTATGATTGAAAATATTTAAATAATAAACATGTTAGTTATATTATATTATATAATATGTAAAATTGAATAATTAATGTTGGATTATTTAGAACATTTTGTGTGCGATACTTTTTGTGATACTTAAATAAGTATAGTCAAAATTAATAGTAACTTTTACTAGTATGCACACAGAATAATTTACTCATTTACCAATAATCAAAATTTTTGTTATCACTAAAATATATCCTATTGTTTAAAAATAATTTATTGTTTAAAGTTAATATTTTAAGTTCTTATACTGATTAATATAATTTTTAAAAATATAATAAAAATATAAAAGTATTTTTATATTACCCTTTAACGCATAAGCATTATAATCATCCATTTTAACAAATAAGTTTGTGGCCTCTTTAAACGAATGCCACTTTTGATTGAATTTAGTTTTATCAATATTTGACCAATCTTCAATATACTGAATATTATCGGATACTATTTTTTCAGCATTAACAATAAACGAATTAATTGTTAATGATTCTTTGTTGTATAAATCTTTAGCAGATTCCGAATTTATTTGAATATTAAAACTTCTTGTTGGTTTATATATTAAATCGCGCATACAATACTTAATAGAGTTTCCAGTTGCTACTCGTATTATAGGTTCAGATTTTAAGAATTCATCTTGCTTATTATTACTATCAATGTAAGTAACTGATAATTTATGATCAGTATCTAGATTTTTAACGGTATATTTAATGGTAAAACAAACGTCGATTGATTCGAAAATAACATTTTTAAATGTGTATGTTAATGAATTTTCTGTTTTAAGTGGATAATATCCTTTTGAATCAGGATCAAATTTCCAGCCAAGCAATAATGGATCATCTATAGCCTTACACATATTACTATAAAATAAATTTATTATGAATTTTTATACATTAAAAACTACTTTATTACAAGTTACCTATCCCATATAACTTTGTCACCAATATTACAAACACAAGCAAAATTTTTAGCGTGGTCCTCGATGCAATCTAAGTCACCCAATTTTGTACAAAATTGTTTACCGGGTTGCTATTAAATTTTAAAAATTCAAAATTTATTCTATATAGATTAATTAATTTAAAGTTAAATTACCTTATCAGCACAATAATTTAGCATTTCACATTTAGCACCATAATGGCCAGGTAAGCATCTGCAAACATTTGGTAGGTCCTTGGTTGGATCAGCAGGGTCAGTGTAAATACCAGATTTACTACACTCTAATATATGTACTGTAGGTCCATATCCAGGGTCACCAAAATTCAACAAATTAATATAAAACTCAACTATGTCGGTTGGTAAAAAATTTTCTGGCTTAAAGTAGTCGACAAAAAACATTAGCCTAACATAGTCTGATTCAACTATTGTGTCAAAATTAAATGTATAAACACGTGTAGTTTGTTTAATGTCCGGGGTGATTTTAATGGTATTGACATCAAAGCATTGCGACAAATCGGTGCATATTTTGGGCCGAATTGTGAATGAATTGAATATTTTCTCCTCTTTTACTATTACACTATACTCAGCCAATCCATGAGGTCCTAGCCTTGGACTATTTTTCACCCAGGATCCTATTAGATATGCGCTAGTTGGGGTTTCAATAATATTTGTACCTGTTAAATAATGAGATATTTTAATATATTAAACAAACAAATTAAAAACTATATTAGAAATTTTATGATTTATAAAACTTTGTCGTAAATACTAAATACTAATTTTATAAAATAAATACTTTATTGTTATGTATTGTAGATATTTAGATAATGACTTAAATTAATTTTATTTTTTATAAAGAAACTCTTAAAAGGTAACCCTAAACTTTACTTTCATATAAATTCGTACTTAATAGTTTACTTTAAAAATATTAAGAGAGCTAAAATAAAATTTAGAGTAACTTATTGGGTGACAATGCTGATTTGTAAACAAATTCCTAATACTGTATTAAAATAAGTTAATAATTATAAGGTATTTATTATATTAATTCATAAAATTTTACTTATAACATAATACCAGTAAAATGAAATTGACCAACCTTGAGCATAAATTCATTGGTTGAACTTCGTGTTAACCATTCCTTATTAAACTTTGTTATAAAATTTATAGCAGTAAATCTCCATTCATTTATTACAGTTTTCATTTCAATGCTCAACGCCAATTCATCATTGTTAGCAATGTTGGCTACGAAAGTTATTATTAATTTATTTGCACTAAATGCTATTAAGTCCCTTAAGCAAATAGATCTTTTAACCACAGTCTTATCTACCAGGTTGACTTTTGTGAAAATTGTATGAATTTTATTTAAGGACCTGTCAAATGTAGTTTGATCTAAATTATAATGAATTGACAATGTTGATTCTCTCGTGGCATAATATTGAATGTCGAAGCAAACGTCATAATTTTTTAGTCCATCCACAGTAATTTGATAAATTGGATCATTAGCAATTTGCGTAAATCCAGATGACAAACATTCCTTGTTTAATACTTGCTGTTTTTAATGAGACACTGGGTTGTTATATCTGAAGGAATATCTGTCCGATGTGCAATGTCCATTTCAATGTTTGAAAAATATACTTGATTAGAATCATTTCCGATTAAATTTGGGGGTATTTTGTGTTCGTATTGATATTCAACTAAAATAAAATAAAATAAACTAGAAATATAGATATAAGCATATTCTAATTTTAAATTATATTTATCTAGTAGTATTAACATAAATTAATATATGCTAAAAATATTAGATTAATACTATATTATAATATAATACATTATACAGTACCATTATGGTTAGGTCAGTTAATATTTGGTCATATATAGTATGTAAAAGAATTGAATAAAATATACAAATTACGTTTTATGTCCTTCAGTGCAATTATAGAAGTTTTTCCTAATGCGGCATAGAAGTCATAATTCATTAATTGTTCCTTGATCAGTATATACTCTCGGTATAACCAATAATTTTCGAAATTCTTGTATTCTTCTGTCAAATCATCCACAAAATTACCTACGTCAACCGTAACCACATTTTTGTCATATGACCAATACTAAACTATATTTAAAATATATTTAAATTATTAACTCAAACATAAAATGATCCAAGTACCTTAAAACTCAATTTGACAGGGTATTCTATAAGTTGCCTTGCAACGTAAAATAAATTATCCCTAATTTTCTCAAAACCATTCTTTGGGTTTAATAATAAAAAATTTTGTACGTTGCTTATTAATAATGTCACTTCGATCTACGTAAGGCCAACTACCATGTAAAATTTTCTGCCAACCATCATCAATATAATAGTCAACTAAATATGTTCAAAGTTTAAAAAGTAAACTATTTTATATTTATTAAAAACTTACCCTGAGTAGGTTCTGGCGTTGATGTGGTCGGTGGTGGAGGTGGGGTAGTAGGCGGTCCGGTATATGGTTCTGGTGTAGGGGTTGTTATCGGGTGATCAGCAAAATCTTCAGGTTTCATTTGAAATAGGTCTCGGTTTAGATAATTATTACATTCTACGTGTATTAAATTTGTTGAAGCAGCCGGGTGTTTAACATTGTAAACCCATGCAACTGATGTTCGCGTTGCCATGTACACTTAATAGCATCATGGTCAAAATAAATTTTAAATGCAGAGTCCATTTCACCATATTTTCCAAAAGTATCTAGAGGTAGCTTGTCAATATTATTGTCATTTAAGTATACTATAGTTGATTGTGTTTTTGAATTGAATGTGTTTGCCAATCCTGATTTTTTAATTGTATCAACATTGAGTTTATTTTGACCTAAGTTTAACGTTAATGGGTTTTTAGTTTTAAAACTTAGCCCATGCTCGACAATTTCATTAATTGCATTATTTTCTAAATTGAGCAAGACCAGTGTGTCAATCCCTAGAAAATTAGTTGTTTTGTCAATTTTGGTAATCTTATTGCTTTTCAATGATAAACTTTGCAATGATGTCAATGCTGCCAATTCGGGAACGCCATCTAGCTCACAATTAATTAATGCAAACGACGTAATTTGTGCTAGTTTAGGTTTTAATACGGTGTTGTCAAGTATGTCGCTAACCAAAATTTTAGTTTTACCATCGCCCTTATGAACATTAGTTAGCGATATTTGTGTTAATAGTTCAGCAAGATTAGATGTAAATATTTTAGCAAAATCATCTATATTAGAATTTATTATTGTTAGAGATTTAGTTTTGGCCTTGTTCAAATTGAGAGTTGCCGGATTTTCTAGACCTTCGAGTACTATAATGTCAAATGTGACTTCACTTAGGAGGTCCGTAAAAATGGTGGTTTTGGGACCGCAATATAACTTGGCGATGTTTTCAATGCAGTCACATTCACCTAGTTCGTCTATAGTTGGACATTGAAATGCTGTAGCTGAAAAGGCAAATGCCAATGCTACGTGCAAAAGTACTAGGAGCCCTGTTAGATAATAAATAGTTTCATTACTCAAAATAATAATGAATTTAAATTTTCTTATTCAAATATCAATATTGAACAATGTACAAATAAATTTGTTTTAACCAAAATATAAAATTTATATTCTAAATACGTAATCTATAAATTAGGACTTTACATACATTTTAGTATTGGTTGTTTGGAGGTGATAAGTATAATAATGTATTAAAAGTTAATTCAGTAATTAATATTATGATTTTATTTAAACATATGCAACAAGTTGTATAGTTAATTATAAATTTATAAAAAAAATCTCGATTCTGTACAATAATATTGTTAATATTGAAAAATTATTTATTATTTAGTTTTGTAGACATGATGAAACATATTTGAATTTTATCTGCTCTATATTATACTTAAGATTTATAAATACTATATTTTATATAAATTTATGCTATTTCATTAACTAGTTAATTATGAATAATATTTTTCTTATTAAGTTTAAATAGTAAGATTGTAAAATTTTAAAATAATTTACCTTTCATTTAGATTCAATAATAAATTTATCATATAAATGTTTATACCAGTATTCACCTATAAAATAAGAAAATAATATATAAAATTAAAACTTAAATTAACAAATAAAACTGTCACAATACTAGAATGTAATAAGTGCTGCAAACATTATATAATCATCCACTTAATATATGATTAGTTAAGATTTAGATAACTGAAATTTAGTTCACATAGGTTTTATTATAAGTGAATTTGTACATGTGCAATATTCAATAGTTATAGATACGTTATGATATATATTTTGTGATAATTTGCAGTATAATATAATACACATGTATGAAACTTAAAATATTGTTATTAAATTGTGATTTTTATTTTATAATAAATATAATTTTAAGATAATTAATTTTTGTTTTATTTTTTAATACAATAACGAATAAATATTAAAATTTTTTCTATGATATGCAAAACCGAATACAGTATTATTAAATAATCTATTTATAATTGTTAAAGTATTTTAAAAAATTATTACTTTAAATAGTTTTGTAAATTTATTTCAAGGGAAATTTTTATAAATGAATACCTTTATATTTTTGATAACAATGTTTTGCAATTTGTATTAAACACGATGTCAAGGGATAACAAATTGTCAATATAAGTTGGTGAAATTAACAAAATAAAATAAGCTTATTAAATGATA
>CAJPVJ010000854.1:0-19951 GCA_905397405.1 Oppiella nova
TGCTCCGGGAGCCCAACGTTAATAAGGTTTGTGTGCGGAGTGTGAGAGAAAAGTTGTTGTTTTTTCTTATGTCAGAAGTTTTTTGAAGTTTTTGTTTTCATTGGGAATGAATTTAAAATGTTTTTTTGTTTCCCCCAATTCAATGAAATCCCTACTTTTTGTTTTCGTGCCATCATTTCCTATGTTTTGCAACCAGTGTTTGTCACATAATTAGTGTGTTTTTGTATCTATTTTATTATTAATAATGTCAACGATCCTATTTACAATTTAGATTATAATCCCATAAAATTTATTGACATACGTATAGTAATTAATTTTAACAAGTAAGAGATTTTTAATGTAATATTTTCTTATAAGTTTATACGTGATTAGTCAAATTACTTTAATATTAAGCAAGCAACATAAAACTGAGCAATTCTGTAGCTTAAGAATTTTAGTATTTTTAAAACAAATCCCGTTATAAATCCATTTACAGTGTGAATCAAATTAATCTAATTTTTATTGACTCAATGAATACATACAGTTACATCAGAACTACATTTATTACATCATTTACTTCCAGAAAACACTTTCTCTATTGAAATCAATAGTGTTTTTCTCAGTTGCAAAAGCTATAGAAATAGTTTTGCCGTAATCTTACGCCCAATTAAACACACATAAAGTATTTGACGATAATTGCTGTAAAATAGGATCTGTAATGAAAATTCAATACATATTTCCACTCGCAGTGAGTGTTCATAATTAATTTAAAGTTTAAAAAATCATGCGAAAAGCCCAGGGATAATCTGTTAATTTGTAATTATAGTGACTAAATCATAAGTCAATTGATTAGCGATTTTTCTTAACTGATATCAAAAAAAAGTTTTTCTCAAAACTACCTTTAATTATAGCCAACAATATCTAACCAACAAACTATTTATTTTATATATTATTTATTTTATTTAGTAATTATTAGTTTTTTTGTGAAATATATTTTACCCAAAAGCCCACAGAATTTATCGAAACTGAATAGATTTATGGCTTTGAGATTATAAAACAAAATCAAACATTACTTGTTTTTTTTGCTGTAATCATAATTTCATAATTCAATTCGTGATCAAACTTATGATTTTTCTGCCACAAAAATATTGTTTATGCGAAATATGTATACTAAAAGTGGGTAAAAAAGACAAACATATACTGTAGAGTGATTTTTTCGATTGAAAAATGTGAGAACTTTTTACTTTTTGTTAGCTCTAAGGCTATAGTTTTATATAATCAGCTAATGTTTAGTACATTTTCGGGATGAAAAATGCACTCAAAGTCACACTCAAAGCCTTGACTACTCCTCAAACATCTCAAATTCATCCCAACTCTCTCTCTCTCTCTCTCTCTCTCTCTCTCTCTCTCTCCACCTACTGATGGACACATTGGTTTTCCAACAGATTTCTTATTATCTCATTGATGATTGAAATGGAAATATAATTATCTCATAAGTTATGATGCATAATAATGACAACAAGTTAATAGAGAAATCGTGACAATATATCGTATCGCTTGCTAGCCGTCCACCGATATTTGACTTTGATTTTAATATATAAATAATAAGTGACTATTAATAAGTGAATTGTTATGGAAAACATAATCATTCCTACCACTTACTAGTATATAACTTATTATAAGATATATACACACGGATAGCAGTTCTGCATAAAAAATAGGGGATTAGGTCAGGGCTACCTACCTGTGTGTGTATGTGTGTATGTGCTCGTGTATTACCAGCGAATCAATTTTAATAAATAACTTATTAATACTTAATAAACTTTTGATACACTGTATAGTAAATTCAAAACCTCACTCATTATTGCTTCGTAATTGTCAAAGACTTTTGCCACAGAAAAAACACATTGTTTTCCAAGAGATTTATTGTATTGTAATCACAAAACAACACAAAATTAATGCATTTCTCTCCACCTTTCTCTCTGACATAACGTTTAATTAATAGCTTTCATATACATAACGAAAACAAACTTTTTCGCTAAACTAAATACATCCATAATTAGGACTTGGCGTTCACCACCCGGGAACGGGAGGCCCTGTACCTCAAAGGACTGCTACCGCCATGCATCAGGACCCAGGACATGCAGGTGGAGCTGGTCATGGCCAACATACGGGCCATCAAGGAGGACCTCACCAAATACATGTACTTACGCGACCTCCAGGACCACAACAAACGCCTTTTCTATAGAGTTCTTCAGCTCTACACCACGGAACTCATGCCCATCGTATACACGCCTATAGTGGGCGCCGCCTGTCAGAAGTACTCCATGCTCTTCAAGCGACCCCGGGGTCTGTTTATCACGGTTCACGACGCCGGTAGAGTGCCCTCTATTCTGGCTAATTGGCCCGAACCTGATGTCAAGGTATATGGGAATCGGAGGCACGAGTATTAGACCCGAAAAATAATGAAAAACTTTTTCGTATTAAAGGCTATTGTCGTGACTGATGGCGAGCGCATCCTCGGACTGGGAGACCTGGGAGCTAACGGTTCGCACACTTTGATCCAATTGTGATGTTTTTTATTCACTATTATCGCTACAGGAATGGGAATACCGGTCGGAAAGATGGCTCTATACTCGGCGATCGGCGGCATACCGCCGGAGCTGACACTTCCCGTCTGCATAGACGTCGGCACTAATAACGAGACACTTCTGAAGGATCCCTATTATATCGGTTTACGGCAGAAGCGAGTGAAAGGCAACGAATACGACCACCTGATCGACGAGTTCATGGAGGCGGTCGTCCGGCGCTGGGGTCGCCAAACGCTCATCCAATTCGAGGACTTCGCTAATAATAACGCGTTCCGTCTTCTCGAGAAATATAAGACCAGATACTGTGTGTTCAACGACGACATACAGGGAACCGCTTCGGTGGCCGTCGCCGGCATTATCGCCAGCCTTAAGATCACGGGAACTAAGATCACGCAACACACGTTCCTGTTTCAGGGGGCCGGCGAGGTATGTCTACACCGGGATATGCACTCAACCTTTTGCCTGTCATATAATACTTGTTTGGCTACCTATAGGCCGCGTTGGGAACGGCTGATCTGCTGGTGATGGCTATGGAACAGGAGGGCATGTCTACCGAAGACGCCCGGAGTAGGATCTGGCTGATCGACTCGCAGGGTTTGGTCACATTGAGCCGTACCGGACGCGTCGATCCACACAAACAGCATTACGCGAAACAGGCGACGGAGTCCAAGAATCTCGAAGAGATTGTTGATTTGGTCAGACCTTCTTGTATTATAGGTCTGTCCATCACTCACACACAACACCATTCAATGATCCATTTACTTACCACTGATGTCTACCCCCCCCCCATTGATAGGTGTGTCAGCCGTTTCCGGTGCGTTCACGGCGTCCATACTCAAGAAGTTGGCCGCCTTTCACAAGCGGCCCATAGTCTTCGCCCTATCAAACCCCACGAGCAAAGCCGAGTGCACCGCGGAGGAGGCCTACCAGCACACGGAGGGCCGGTGTGTGTTCGCCAGCGGCTCCCCGTTTGATCCGGTCGTCTACAACGGCAAGACCTACGTCCCCGGACAGGGCAACAACGCCTACATCTTCCCGGGCGTGGCGCTGGCGGTGATGGCCTGCGGTGTCAATGAGATCCGGGATGAGGTGTTTCTGGTGGCGGCCAAAGCGTTGGCCGATTTGGTCACCAAACAGGACTGCGAGGAGGGCCGGGTGTACCCGGCGTTGGAGACAATCAACGAGACGTCGCTGCGATTGGCCGCCAAAGTCGCCCAATGGTTCTACACGGAGGGGTTCGCCACCCATCGCCCGGAGCCCGACGACAAGTACCTGTTCCTGAAGGGCAAGCTATACGACGCCACCTACGATGGCAGCAGTTTCACCAAACATATTAACGGGAAGTCCGCGTGGAGTTCCCTGAATCCCAGTTTCACCCGCTAATTGGGATGTATATCACACACTCGCAGGCGCTTTACCGCCAATTAATTATTACTATATATTAATATTTAATCTAATTTTTAATTTAAATCTCAATCTCTATATCAATTGATATGCTGAGAGTTACTGTGTATTACAGTATCTATGATATCGTTATGTTAAGTAAATTATTAGCGAAATCCGATGTTTTTTATTGTAATGAATATATAATTAATTGTATGATTTGTTTCTTGCGATGAATTTGTTATAATAAGTTATGTTTTGACAAAAAGTATTTTACGATAATATGATACCTTCTCTCAATGTTATGCAATAATAAAAGTTAATTGAATTTAAAGTTATGGAAAATACTTGTACATACTGTGTCCGGATCAATTTAATATCTCAATATATACTGAGTTTGTACGTCAATGCGATAATCTACTGATGAAAGTGAACCAATAATTATAAACTTTAATAACTTTCATGAAATTTATTGAAGTTTACTTGAATACTATTCACTGAATAGTATTGATTGAGTCAATGAAAAAAAAGTTTTTTGTTTTCCATACACTTTCACATCACCGGCAATCACTTAATGATTAACTCTTAATCCCTGAGATTAACAGTGAGTCTCACACGAGATTAGCAGCTCATAAACAGGTCTATGCGTGAAATTAATGAGTTTTTTATATACATATAATAATACTGTATATTTAAATAACAGCCTAAATGTGCTGCTAATCAATGCATACGAGAAATTGAGTGACACTTGAGAGGCAAGTGTTGACTCAAACAGCGACTCAAAAACTGTAAGCTTTTGCACGCATTGATCGCAACGACTGTACAGACATTCAGTCACTTTCTGGCACTCACTGTGTGTTTCGCAACGCAAACAGCCATTCATTGTCTCATCGGTTGATACCATACATACATTACCATCACTTATACCCATCACTACCTCTTAGCCACAGATTTGATCGCATTTTATACCAGTTTTTGTTATTCATTTAGTAGTTCACAGTCTCATCGCAAACACGGCACCGGTATTCATGTCTAACCCGAGGGCACAGCACAGGCGTCACCACCAAAATCAGGACAACACGTCCCGACAGACGTACCGCAACTCGTCGTTCAATGATCGACGAGATAATAGGGATAACAGGCCCGAGAGGACTGTCTTCAGGAGTGCCACCGATGGCAGGGATGTCCGGCGACAGTTCAATGACAGCGCCGGTGGTCAGCGACAGCCGCCTAAAGACATGAGGGAAGCGCCGGGAGGTGTGGCCACCAAAGCGGACACGAATCACATGCCGGGGATACCGGTGTCGAAGAACCAGTCGACCATTCCGTTCGGCGGTGACACCAAACAGGAGGCCATCAGCGGTTCTAACGCTTCCAATGTTACCAAACCGGAGGTGACGGTCACCACCGCTCCAGAGGTAGCGAATGGCGCGGCTGTCGACACAGTAACCGATGGTATGAAACGAATGGATTTGAAGGCACCGGAAGACGACGCGAAGGACACGAATGGCGTGAAGAGTGGCGACGAGCCGTCGCCGCAACCAATAGGAGTCACTCCGGGTATGAAATGAGGGATCAATTCACTGGTGACTTCGTCTTTAACGACTAGTTTTCTCTTCGCAGATAAGACATACAGCAAAGCCTTGACCGCAGCCCTCGAGTCCACTGTTGACACCGCTTTGCCGGAGACTCGGATCAGGCGCTCATACACCGTGAGCGGGGCCGGTATGGGCGCCAAATACCCGGGTCAGCACCGGTACACGAACCAGAGGAATGGCAACAACAACACCGGCAACGACTCCGTGCGCCAGAACCACATCAACGCCAATAAGTTTTACAATTCTAACGATCGATACAACGCTAACGCGAAGAACGAGTCCATGGATTACAAGCGCCCTCTGAAGCCGCAGCACCACAAGCTGTCGCCGCAGAAGTCCTACAAGAATCCCATGATCTACGAGTGCACACCCAATGTCAGTCTCATACAGCCATACGCCGTGAATCCATACGTGAATCCCGAGTACATACCGATCCAGCGCTACCAGTATTACACGATTCCCGTGCCGTACGCTAACCCTCTGCCACCCAATCCCAGTCCTAATCTCAATGGTGGACATCAGTCGTCGTCGGCGAACACCGGTCTCAATGGTGGTCCGAATAGCGCCGGTAGTAAGGGCTCGGACGCCGGCAACTCGTCGATCGGTATAATCGTATGAATTTGTGATTTAAATTAAAGTTTTGATAAAATTTTGTGTATTTTGTAGACAAGAATCAGATGTCATTCTTCCAGCCATTCCAGCCGACGCCCGAACATCCCGTTCCCCCCACTTATTACGGATACATCGCGCCTATAGTCCACGAGAACGGCGCGTACGCCTACTATTTCGTCAGTATCTTCCCGCCAAACATAACGCCCCTCCGCGTGGACGTCGACCCGAACGGCTGTCCCGTCATTCCGTCCAACTGTATGCTCATGAATGCCGTCGACTACTCCAACGCTATGCTCAACGCTAACTGAGTCGTGCTACCGACCACTAGACTACTAGCCCTCCCGGTTGTGACCCCTGACACCCCATGTTTCCCCTATTTTTCTATAATAACACTCAAATAATACTCTCTATATTCAGTTGTTTATAAATAATTAGATTTGTATTTTTCTATTCGTTTAAAGCTTAGGTTTAATTATTATTACTATTTTTGTTTATTATCTATACTTTTTTCCCTAACATTTAATTTGTCTGTTTTTTTATAATTACCATAATTATTAGCGTATTAATACGTGTTGTAAAATATCTGCATAATCTTTATATTATTAACAAATTTGTGTTCAATTTATTATTAAATATTATAAGACTTAGGTTGTAAATGTATTATTGTTTATCACATAAATAAAAGCGTTTAATTTTTACGATAATACCACTCATTATATGGTGTTAACACCTAAATCCCATGTTATAAGGGAACGGTAGCATTGGTAAGACGTTTGTACCGGTAATACTTTCGCGACTTTCACTCGCGATTGTAACCAACGTGATGATGGACTGCACGGGTAGTCCACTCCCGGGTGGGAATACAGACACGGTTTAGGTGTTTTAAAACTCTTAATTGGTTTTTAATAAAACAATTTATAAAACAAGAGTAAAATAACTGTTGAATAATATCTGCTATGAAAAGGAGTTTTACATGAATTGAGTTTTTCAATGGAAATATTCATAACATACTAGACAACAGTCAATATAATTATTATATAATAATTCATATATTCATTGATATGATAACAACTAAACAATTCATATATATATTTACATTGAATTGAAAATATAGCAACACTTTCATCGACAACAACACCGAAGTATAGATACCATCGCTGGGAGCTATCACTCAATGGCATCACTCAATGATCAGCGGACCCACGAAGCACTTCTTCAGCATCGACTCGAAGTTCACGTACTTATGGATCTCATTGAACAGATCCGTGCCATCACTACCGGCGCCCCTCATCATCTCATCCACGCCTCCCGGATGGAAATCCAGGTACTGCGTCACGTTATACACCTTTCCCCTGATGGATATCCAGCAGTCATCCACCGTATTATGCTTCTGGAGCTCGTCCACGGACACGGGCGTCACTTGACCGCCAGTGCCCGACAGGTCCGGCGACTTCGCGCACAGTTTGAGCCAATCCATGAGCGAGTGGCCGGGCTTTAGGGCCACTCTCGTCCTCCCGGAGCCGGTCGCGTTGCCCCCCGCCGTCGGCTCCGCGCCCGAGATGTCCGTCAAGTCGTCGTTCAGCACAATCGACGGCCGCCTGTCCGTCGAGGACAGCGCTTTCGGCGCACCCTTTGAGCTGTCGTTGCTGTCCGTATCCATGATCTGTGGCTTGGATGTGATCGCACCGCACATTACCACTCAATCCATGTATATATAAATGTGCGACAATTGACGGATCCAATCACACGCTCATCGCTGGCGCACAACCACTACTGCGATAAACCACTCACTTATCGTGTAATGCAATGGGTTTACAGGTGTACTGCTAACCATTCACAGCGTTCACTGAGTGTTTAATACATAAATCCAATTACGATATGGTTTCCAAAATATTTAATTGTTATCACGAATCCAATAAATTATGCTTAAAAACTCCTATTTACTTATTTATTTAGCTAGCTCATTATGGCACACATCTGTGAGTATATTGATAAAAACAATACAACATTTACCACGAATTACGACAATATATGGTGTAATGTTTGCGATCCCCGTAATGCTGCTTATAATGCATGTAATGATTAATATGCAAACGTTTTTTGTTTTACCATGCTATTTATTCTGTGAAGTTTTCAATATGTTATGCAAACGCACAGAATATATTACAGAATATTGTAAAATATAACAATATATGCACCAATACCACAGTATGTGTACTAAAATACATATGTTTAAACATATCCCATGTATTGTTTGTTGATATATTGTATTTAGAGCTCATAATATTATTTAATCAATGCTCTCATTGTGAATCCAGTGAATTATGAATTAATTTCCAATAATAATTATTATATAGACATTTTCCATATTCATAACATGCAAAACATTAAAATGTCTAAGTTTTAAAAGTCAAAAGTCATTGAAATAAATGCAAATATGCTCTCGTTTTTGGTTTTATAAGTTTTCCACAATTTTCCTTATCTGTATAGTGATAGCAATTTTTGTATAAATAACATTTTGTGCAAATAACATACACTGCAATTGTAATTTAAACTACCATCACATGTGATTTTTAATTTATTTATAACATTAAGCCAAATATCATTACAGATTGCATATCATTAACATAATTACAATGTATTTATATATAGTACAGTACAGAATATACTGTATATTTATTCACAATAAGTTTATTTTGAATCAATTCTGTAAGTCTAGTGAGTAAGTTAGATGTCCTAATTTTAGCTAGCATATTTATACACCCCATTAAACCTAAATTGTTATTTATTTATCAATTAATTCGTAAACTATTGTTTTCTCTAATTCTCTAATAATAGCAATAGTCCTTGTTTTACAATAACTCTTAACATTTAATTATTATTTGATAAAACTATTGGTTTTCATAACACAATTCCAGTGTTAATTATAATGACATTAAACAAGTTTATAATCGCATATCACTAGCGATAAGATTACAAACATATAAAACTAATAAAAAATATTTTCAGACAAACTTTTTTTTACTGTGTTTCGTAACTATGAAATTAAAAAGTAATATATCAAAAAATATATATACATGTAACTTATAAAAATAAATAAAATTGTAACTTTTTTCACTGCAATTAGAGAGCTATGTATGAAATGCACACAAAAATCATATGAAACACAATATTTTGCATTTTTTGCTAAATAATGGGAAATATAAAAAATATGTATTTAATTATAGTTAACAATAAAACACAGCATTTAATGACAATTCAAACCACTGTTTACTCAAACGTCAAACTTATGGGGGAAAGGCTTATACCGATTGGGCTGTTGTTGTTGTTGCTGTCCTTCCAGTGCCGCCTACTTCTCATGCAATCTCGGGCACAGGGCTGGTATGCCGGGGGGGAACTCCATATCTCTCATTGGAAAGCCTACCAAACACACAGCACCGGCACTATAGCCACCCTCGACACCACAGCTGTTGTCAAACGCTATACGAAAAACACAATTCAATACATATTTTGCACTGAAATAGTGTTAACTCATGATTCACTCAATACTGTAATACTGTTGTAATGAATCATACATTTGATGCCTATTATTGCAAATAGATATCAATTTTTTAGACCAAAAAAAACTGTATTTTATTCATAATTATTGCGTATATTTCGTGTATTTTTATTGTAATTTTCATTACAATCAGTGATTAGTTAATTGAGTACTGAATCGGTGTTTAGTATAGCAGTCATAATAGTGTTGTGTGTTTTTGACACTAACTTAGCGTTGAATGCATTCATTATCGCATTGATAGCCATTTGAGTGTCAAATGTGTTAAACAATTGTCTGATTTTGTGGTCGCGATCGGTGTTTGCTTTGCATTTATCGCACATTTCAGACCATCAGTCACTTCCCCATAAAAGACAATGCATTTGGCGATCAAATCATTGCTTTCGTTGTATTTATTAATCGCTTTGTTTGGTCTCAAGTCGGCCGCAGACATCGACCTCTGCGGTGACCATACGGATGGCACCGATAGTACGGTTGGTGTGGACATCGCCGCCCTCAAGACGTGAGAGCCATTGTCTTAAGTGGTGGCAGTCTTTGCCTAACATATGCTGTTTTGTATTGATTGGTAGGATGTCTCTGAATTGGACACAAAGTGATACGACTAAGAGTCCGGTGGAGGCCGTCATCGACTACTACGGAAGCTTTTGCAGCCCATTAAAGGCTGGAAGCGATACGAAAGTCCCGGCTAACTGTAATGGTAGTCATGTTTGTCAGCACATCCGGCACGACAACCAGTCCGTCGGTATGTGTCACAGGATTTTGTGCCATATTTAGGGCGATATGTATTGCCTTTTCCGAACACATATGACATGATTTGCTAATCGTTTGATAGGATATAAGCTGAGAAGAGCGGATGAGGTGTCGGACAACGTCACCGCCAACAAGAAGGGACTGGTTGTCCAGTTTGACGGCCCTCCCTGTCCCGAGCAGAGCATCCTCAACAAAACCATTAAAATCACATTCATTTGCGACTCGCAATTGGTATGTCATCTCAAGGGTTACCTCATTATTATGAATGGCTTTTTCAATGACTCATTGTATATATTTTTAATCCAAACCATTGGTGTGTAGGGAACGCCCGAACATATCGTGGACACCAGTTGTAGCACTAATTTCAAATGGAAAACACCGGCTGTCTGTCGGAAACCCCCGTCCCCTCCCACCACTACCACTCCCCCACCACTGAAGACCGTGCACTGTGTGTGGGACAACGGCTCGCACATCCTAGATCTGACACAACTGGCCATGACTTCCGGCAACCACTTTGCCGTAGGCGTGCCCACCATCACGTCCAGCGATTACTCCATTTACTACATCAACATCTGTCGCCCCCTAAACCCCATCAAAGAGAAACACATGAGTCTGAAGGAGTGCGGGCCCAACTCGGCCGCCTGTAAGGTGTCCCTAAGCGCCACTCACGAGCACCTGAATCTGGGAGAGCCTACCAGTCATCCGATCAGCGTATTCGACGGCAGTGTCAGCTTATTCTACGAGAACGGCGACCCGTGCCCGCAGGACCCGAGCAAACGGCTGTCCACGCGAATCAAGTTCGAGTGCGACCGCACGGCCGACCTGTTCACGCCCACCGTCCACGAGCCGGGCAGCGAGTCGCTGGACGAGGAGCGGTGTGTCTATATGTTTGAGTTCAAGACGGCCGCCGTTTGCGATGTCCTGCAGCCCACGAAACTCGCCAACAATTCATGCACTTTCACGGACAAGACGACCGGTCTTAGCGTCGACTTGAGTCCGCTGAAGAAGCCGTCGAAAGAGCCCTATAATATCAGTTCAGAGACCTCGGGCAACGTCTACGAGCTGAACGTGTGCGGCCTAACCAACACCATAGGCGCCCCCGAGTGCTATAAGTCCGCCGTCTGTATGGTTAACAAAACGAAGTCCGTCTTCAGCTACGGTTTGCTGACGTCGAGCGCCTTCTTCTACGACGGCGTCGATCTGCGGCTCAAGCACTACGACGGCTCCAAATGCGAGGCCCACTCGGACACCGGCGTCATGTCCTCCGAGATTGTATTCAAATGCAATCCCAACGCCGCGAAGGACACGAGGCCGGTGCTCGTGAGCGAAACGGGCTGTACGGCTGTGTTCACGTGGGAGACGGCGCTGGTATGCAATCTGGTGCTCCCGAAGTGCGCGCTCGTAGCCGACGACAAGCTCTACAATTTGCGTCAATTGTCGTCAATATCGCACGCGTGGAACGCAACGGATCCCAACGATAATAAGACGGTATACTTCCTGAATGTCTGCACAGCTCTGCCCCACACCGTGGGCTGCGAGGACAGGAACGCCGCCGCCTGTAAGTGCACACTAGACCCGGCGCGCAATGGGATGAACTGTTCGCAGAGTTTGGGCGATCTGTCGGCGGATGAGCTGACCGTCGATGGCAACGGAAATCTGGTGCTCACGTACGTCAACGGAGAGGCCACGGACTGCGACCACGGGATTAAGACGGCGTCGACTAAAATACTGTTCATATGCGGCACCCGTACCGGTAGTCCCGAGTTTAAGGGCTTTGACAGACGGACGTGTAGTTATCATTTCGAGTGGAGGTCGTGGATGGCCTGTTCGCTGACCGACAGGAACGACACGCTGTCGATGGAGAACGGGTTTCTCAGAGATGATAGGATCGACTCGTTTATCGATTTGCGGCCACTGTTGACCCAAACATTCAAAGTTAAGGAGCAGCGCCGCCTACCCGACAACACCACCGACGAGTACACGTATGTCATAAACCTAAACACCTCTCAGATGCTGGACGAGGCCAACCGGTGCCTCAACGCCGCCGTCTGTCAGACGAAGGAGTTGACGACCTTCTTCCGCGACATCGGGAGTCTCGGCTCCGCGAAGTACTACCTGAGGGGACACGAGCTGCAGATCGCGCTGCAGTCGCTGGACGTCCGCCAAAAGTGTGGCAAAAATCGCAACAAAAACGTGACGACAATCTTACGGCTCCACTGCGCGTCGTCGGCCGGCTTCGGGGCGCCGACGTTCATGTATGAGTCCAATGACTGCGACTATACGTTCAATTGGGAGACGGCGCTCGTGTGTCCGGAATACTTCGTGAAGTCCGATGAGTACGTGGTGTTTGTGGCCAATAAGACGCGCGCGGCGGACGCGGACTCCGGCGTCGACATCTCGGAGGTAGTCGACGACAGCTCAAAAGGGAAGTCCAGTACCAGCAGCGTCTGGATTGGTATCCTTATAGTCATGTTTTTTGTGGTCACTCTCACGGGTCTCGTGTTGTATAAGCAAAGAGTCAGGTATTGATTGATAGTGTGGTGAATGAGTTGAGGTTTTTTTTGATGACAACCTGTTTTTTCTCGTATACTTTTGAAGGCAAGCCGTGATGTTTAAGTTNCGAGGCCGGTGCTCGTGAGCGAAACGGGCTGTACGGCTGTGTTCACGTGGGAGACGGCGCTGGTATGCAATCTGGTGCTCCCGAAGTGCGCGCTCGTAGCCGACGACAAGCTCTACAATTTGCGTCAATTGTCGTCAATATCGCACGCGTGGAACGCAACGGATCCCAACGATAATAAGACGGTATACTTCCTGAATGTCTGCACAGCTCTGCCCCACACCGTGGGCTGCGAGGACAGGAACGCCGCCGCCTGTAAGTGCACACTAGACCCGGCGCGCAATGGGATGAACTGTTCGCAGAGTTTGGGCGATCTGTCGGCGGATGAGCTGACCGTCGATGGCAACGGAAATCTGGTGCTCACGTACGTCAACGGAGAGGCCACGGACTGCGACCACGGGATTAAGACGGCGTCGACTAAAATACTGTTCATATGCGGCACCCGTACCGGTAGTCCCGAGTTTAAGGGCTTTGACAGACGGACGTGTAGTTATCATTTCGAGTGGAGGTCGTGGATGGCCTGTTCGCTGACCGACAGGAACGACACGCTGTCGATGGAGAACGGGTTTCTCAGAGATGATAGGATCGACTCGTTTATCGATTTGCGGCCACTGTTGACCCAAACATTCAAAGTTAAGGAGCAGCGCCGCCTACCCGACAACACCACCGACGAGTACACGTATGTCATAAACCTAAACACCTCTCAGATGCTGGACGAGGCCAACCGGTGCCTCAACGCCGCCGTCTGTCAGACGAAGGAGTTGACGACCTTCTTCCGCGACATCGGGAGTCTCGGCTCCGCGAAGTACTACCTGAGGGGACACGAGCTGCAGATCGCGCTGCAGTCGCTGGACGTCCGCCAAAAGTGTGGCAAAAATCGCAACAAAAACGTGACGACAATCTTACGGCTCCACTGCGCGTCGTCGGCCGGCTTCGGGGCGCCGACGTTCATGTATGAGTCCAATGACTGCGACTATACGTTCAATTGGGAGACGGCGCTCGTGTGTCCGGAATACTTCGTGAAGTCCGATGAGTACGTGGTGTTTGTGGCCAATAAGACGCGCGCGGCGGACGCGGACTCCGGCGTCGACATCTCGGAGGTAGTCGACGACAGCTCAAAAGGGAAGTCCAGTACCAGCAGCGTCTGGATTGGTATCCTTATAGTCATGTTTTTTGTGGTCACTCTCACGGGTCTCGTGTTGTATAAGCAAAGAGTCAGGTATTGATTGATAGTGTGGTGAATGAGTTGAGGTTTTTTTTGATGACAACCTGTTTTTTCTCGTATACTTTTGAAGGCAAGCCGTGATGTTTAAGTTCCGGCGGCTGTTCCGACCCGAGACTACTAATCATACATTCCATTACCATCAGGTATGTCCACCCCTTTACACCCTTTCTCTACGCCCACTTTTATTCCCAGTTTTTTCTCTGTTTTTGTTTTTCAGTTCCGTTCCCCTAATTACAGTTAAACGGTTTCGTGTCCTTTAAAACCAATGCCAAAGATATATGTGTTTTATTATTCCCAATGCATGTGTCATTCATTCCTCACCGGTGTTTGTGTTTCTCTTAAGACTTTTTTTGATTAATTTTTTGTATGCAAATCACTAATTGAATCACTAATTGTTAATCGTATTGATTGTTCACTCGTGTCTGTGTGTGTGTGCCATGTCTTGCAATGTGTTAATTGATTGATGTCCTCATGTTTTTTGATAACACTTAAAACTACGAATCGCTTGTCATATCGATGTGTAGATATCTTTATAAAAACGGCAAAACCATATCCTAACCCAACAGTTGGCGACGCTTGAGAAGAATAGACAGACAACGAGTACACCGGATGTGGTCTTCATCGACAACACCAACGCCACACACAATCGTAACACAATTGCAGCGCAACCTTCAGCTCCAGTGCCTTATTATACCACCATTTACGACGACTCGGACGTCGACCTCCTCACCTGACCTCTCACACCTCCCGACCTGACCCGCCAATCGGTTTAATAGATATGTTGTATCGCTAAAAATATACCGCTTTTTAAGTCACTTTTAGTTTAATTAATATATAATTTGTGTCAACAATTGTATGACGATTAACGCTAACACTTAACGCTTGGTTTGTTTGAATTGTTTTATAATTACTCATTGATTATATATAGACCTGTGATAAGAGTTAATTTGAAATAATTGTCACTATATTTATATACGATATATAACCATAACCTCAGCAGAGATTTTAGACACGGATTATATCGGTGTCCGTACGCGAGAGTGATCCGTAAGATTGATCTGCAATTGGATTTTGATTGACAACTGGTTTTCCAAGCGAAGTGATGTCTAGTCTACGAGAAAAACACACCATTCCTTTGATCTGTTATTCTTCTCATTGCAGCTCAAACTCAGACACAAAACCAAATAAATATAAAATTTATTACGAATGAAAAGTTATTGTAAATATAATGTTTAATATAATTATTATATGAAATTTAAATGTTTTTAATTGTTTAAAAACTTTGAATGATATACTGTTCCCCACACTTGTTGTACACATACACACACAGACATACTATAGTTATATATGAATTTAGTATTTGATAATAAGGTATCTCAATAAGACATAGTGTTAGATATGATAATTGTTGCCAAAACACACACACAAAGCGATAAATTAGTTAATTTTTACTTCAAACATAAGTTTTTATCATTTGATTATTAAATTTCAAATAAAATTAAGTTATTTATGAATAGTTTTTGCGTATATTTTGTTGACGTGCTGTATGTGTGGCAAAACACCACGCATTGCAAAACTCACACTCAAAACACGTGTTGTGTATTAAATGCTCGCAATGGCTGTTGCGTTACATGTCGGTGCCGTTGCATACGTGCGCTAATCGTATATATAGGTAGGAGTGATAGCCGTAAATATACTCATCGTTTCAGATCGCAGTCTGTGGCGAAACACCACTTTCTCAATGCATTTGAATCGCTCTCACAGTCTGTGAACGCATTGCAAACCATTGACTGGTTTCTCGCCGCAGATATATCGCCACCACTACTGTTGTCCACACAATCATCACCACAATCACCACCACCAGCGATATGTCCACACAAGTGGACCAAATCAGGCGCCAATTGGACGACATCGAGGCCAAGAGGTTGGCGCTCGTGAAGGATGAGCTGAAGCTGAGGGATGAGTTGCGACTTCTGGAGAGATCGGATGGCGGGTCCCAGAAACGGAAGCAAAACTCGGTGTCCGAAGAGCCGGCGGCTAAGAAGCAGGCGATTGGTGTCAAACCCGGCGCTAAGAAGGACTCGAGCGACGACTCGTCGGACTCGGAGTCCGATTCAGATGACGACAAACCAAAGGGAGCCGCGAAGAAGCCGACGACCCCTGCGGTGACTAAACCGGCGCCGAAAGTGACGCCAAATTCCGTTCAGAAGCCGACCCCTAAGGCTGCGGCCAAACCCGAGTCGAGCGACTCTTCGGACGACTCGTCCGACGACTCCGAGGACGGGAAGAAGAAGCCGACGACCGCTGCGGTGACTAAACCCTCGCCCAAAGTGGCGGCAAAACCACTCGTAAACGGTGTTCAGAAGCCGAAGGCTGCGGCCAAACAAGACTCGAGCTCTTCGGACGACTCGTCCGACAGCGACGATGAGAAGAAACCGACGGCTGCGGCAAAAACGACGCCTAAAGTGGCGCCAAAAGCCACGCCAACTGTGACCCCAAAAGTGGCGCCGAAAGCCGCCGCTAAACAAGAGTCGAGTTCTTCGGAGGACTCGTCCGACTCCGACGACGAGAAGAAACCCAAAGTCGCTGCGAAACCCGCGCCAAAGGTCACGCCGAAAGCCACGCCAAACGCGACCCCAAAAGTGACGCCTAAGGCGGCGGCTAAACAGGACTCGAGTTCTGAAGAGGACTCGTCCGACTCTGACGACGAGCCCAAGAAGACGGTACCCGCGAAAGCTGTACCTAAAGTCGCCCCTAAAGTGACGCCAACAGTCACTCCTAAGCCGACCCCCAAAGCTGCCGCTAAACAAGAGTCGAGTTCGTCGGACGACTCGTCCGACTCGGAGGATGAGAAGAAACCCGTGGCTAAGGCGACGCCTAAAGTAGCGCCGAAAGTGACCCCAAATGCCGCCTCCAAAGTGACGCCTAAGGCGGCGGCCAAACAGGACTCGAGTTCCGAAGAAGACTCGTCTGATTCCGAAGAGGAAGCGCCCAAAAAGATAACCCCAACGAAAGCCACGCCTAAAGTCACCCCAACCGCGACCCCAAAAGTCACCCCTAAAGCCGCGGCTAAACAAGAGTCGAGTGAAGAATCGGACGACTCTTCCGAAGAAGAAGCGCCCAAAAAGGCTGTCCCAACGAAAGCGACTGCGGCCGCGAAACCCGCGCCTAAAGTCGCCCCAAAAGTGACGCCGAAAGCGGCCGCCAAACAGGACTCGAGTTCGTCGGACGACTCGTCCGATTCCGAAGAGGAAGCGCCCAAAAAGATGACTACAATTACGCCCAAAACGACGCCGAAAGCGGCGGCGGCCGACTCGGACGACGAAGACGACTCCTCATCGGAAGAGGAGCCCAAAAAAATAGAGATATTTTCAAAGGCGTCGCTAAATCAGAGGCAATCCAAGAGTCCGTCGCCGTCGAAGTCAAAGCCGGCGAAGCGGAAGTCGTCGCCCTTTCGGCGCATAAAAAGCGCTGAAATGAACGGAAACGAGGAACTAATGGACAACTCGTTTGAGTCGAAGGGAGGTTACGATCAATGGGGCAAAAAAGCGGCCGCGAGTTTGGGTGCCGTGAAGGGGAAGGACTTCCGGAGGGAGAAGACCAAGAAAAAGAGGGGCAGTTATGGCGGCGGAGTCATCAATACGGGCGTCAATTCGTTTAAATTTGAGTAATTCTTACGACTCTTCTTAGGTTTATAATTATTATAATAATCATTCATTTTGTGAATTATTTAATTAATTAAGATTTCTATTACTATTTGTTTCGCTGAAAACGGGACGTGAATTAGTGTTTCAATACTTTTCTCTCTCTTACGGTACTTTGTCATTTATTACCCAATTATTGATTGTTTTTTAATTATTTTCATATAATTTAATAATTAAATCGAAAAAAGACTTATGAAATGTAAAATGAGATGACTTTTTAATTTTGTGAAAATATTCCCAATAAATGATGTATTTTTTCATTTCAAACGTGAATTTATTTACAAAAACAGGGTTTTAATGAGAAAAATGGTTATCATTTGTCGGTGTAGTCCTCGAGTATGTCCTGCATGTGATCATTGAGTTTCTTGAAGTTGGCCTTCCGTTTGGTGGCCGCCTTCTTGCGCTTCTGGACGTGCGCTGTCTTCTTGAGGCCCACGTCCTGCATGGATGTGATGCCCTGATTGGCTAAATACTCCTCGATCTTCATCTCGTCGATGCCCTCCACGGCCACCGAACGCCACAGCTTCTGGAACTCGTCGTCCACTTTCATGTCTTGGGAGCTGTCGTTATAGAACAACACCTTCTTCTTATCCATGGGTCGGGTGATGATAATGATCTTCTTCTGGTCGGCGAGACTCTTCACGTGCCGATCGGCGTTCGGGAGCGACTCCTGGACGTCCTCGAGAGCCACACCACCCATACCTCTCTGGTCGCACTTATCCAGCAGTCGGAGCAACGACTTCTTGTCCCTCAACGGGTACAGCGGTTTGAAAGCGTACTTCTGGTCGTCGGTGATGACAATCTTCGGGTTGTTTGGAAGCGCTTCGATCAGCAGCCAGTTCTTCTGTTTGGGCGTCAGATCCAATTGGTTCGTCTCGTCCAAGAGGTCATCGAAGGTGAGGGCTTCGGCGTCGCCGTCCAGGTATCGCTGTTTCATCCAATTGACGATTTTGGCCAAAACGGCGAAGTTGTGAGAGGAGGCGCCCGACTGGCGACCGAACGCATACAAGTCACGTGTGGTCTGCGGTGTCGACTCCTTCTTCGGTCGCTTTGAAGACTTGGAGGAAGCGGTGGACGCGTTGGCGGTCGATGTGGTGGCGGACGATGACTTGGAGGACGCCTTCCGGTTCTCGACGACCGGAGTGGCGAACGCCTTCTTCTTGAAGGCCTCCCTCTCGCGGAGTAACGAGGGATCCATTCCTCCGGAGGAGTTGTGGTAAGCTTTATATCGACTGAATTGGGGCTCAAATTACTCGCGATTTGCGATACAATTGAATGTGTTTTGAATGAAAACGTAAACAAAATGCGAAAACAATTCATAAAATACGTGACAAACGACTCGTATTTTTCGTGGCATTGGTTTCGGTTTGTATTGAGAAATGAATGGAAAAAAACTTTTTGAAAACTCGTCTCTAATTATCGGTTGCGAATGAAAAACGATATGATTATCACATGAAATAAATGTTTTCGCAATTGTGTCCATAAAACCAATGTATACATGAAAAAGTGGAAAACAAAAACTTTCGCCAAAAGTCCAAAAGTTTATGACATTTAACAAACTGTGACCGAAAACTAAATGCATTTCATACGAGTGTTAAATGTGACTGAGTTTGCGCTGTAGTGTCCATTCACTACCACTATAGCAGTGCATTGAATGCGGCGTTCAATGCAGTGTTGAATGCATTTCATTACGACTCGTCTCGGAGTGGGAGTTAAGGCTAAGGCCTATGCGAGTGAGTAGTCTGTGCTTCAGTGCATTGCATGAGACAATCGGCTCAACGCTATCACACGTAATCCTAACAGCGATTCAAAAAACATTACGTAAAACGCCTTACTATTCAAGTAAAGGGCTGTTAGTGTATGCGTGAGAGTGGGCTATCAGTGCACTGGCAGGCAGTGTATGAGTGAGAGACTCCCTGTGCCATAGGGCTGGCTG
>CAJPVJ010000855.1:0-19943 GCA_905397405.1 Oppiella nova
TCAACATTTTTTATTTGCTTCCGTTATAGACAGCAAAAGCCAATACAGTATTAAATGTGATATAATCACAGTCTGATATAAAATCAAAACAATCATCTCTCACACACACACACACACACACACACACACTCACTCACTCACTCACTCACTCACAAATGTTTATTGTTAATCTTGTTTGAATTGTGAATGCAATTATCTATTTAAATAAAAAAGCTTGAATAAAGTGACAAATATAACCAAACGCTTAGCATGGCACCAATATTTTTAGCACAATTTCTATTGATTTGCTTTTATGTATTCAAAGAAAATGCATTTAAAATTCTTGATAACAATTTTTATTGCTTTTTTTTATATACAATCGATTATTTGAGACCCAGTTTTGAAGTTTTAATTCTAAAATCTATATACTATTAAAAACTACTAAATAAATATACGATATAAATATATATAAATATACTAGTACAATCATAGATATTAATAAATATTTGCATATTTATTATTATTGCGATTCAACACATGAAATATTAAACTATTGTCTATTCACCTATATAAATTCAGATCATAGTGAATTATTATGTGTTTATATCATTTTACAACAGATTAGACAATAATTCAACAAATATTATATACAAAGTAGTGCTAAAATTATAATTCTATACAAAGATGTTATAGACATTTTGAACAGATGAATTTAGATTATTTTATTTGTAAAAAGTTATGAGTTTTAATTATTTTCAAAAAAGTTTGTTATAGTTCATAATCACTTGACCATTAAATCTCTTTGAAATAAAACTATGGCATAAAAAATCACATCGATTACCAAGCATCCAGTGACTACCATAATGAGTATGTCATAAAATTAGCTTCATTTTCAAACTGATTTCTTGTAAATATCTATAATAATCTGTAAATGGCAGCAAACATTACTTCCTAATACTATCCAATATGTATGGGGAATATGTTAACTCTCTGAGTGTTTAACACTGGAGTCAAACATATAGAAAGTAGTCTCCAATGCTTTGCTCTCATCATTGACTCAACAGATAACAGATGCGAATGTTCTCATCAATTGTGTGCTCTTTATATGCAATAAATTTTTACATTAAATTATTACAATTGTCTCCATTTGTGGTTCACTTATAAATTAGTAGTAAACATGACTTACAGTAAGCACATATAAGTCGTGTGCCATAACATAAAAACATTACTGTGTACAGTATTATATTAATATAAGGAATATTATTACTATATATTGTCTACCGGGGGTTCAGTTCACCGAAAAGTAGCTTTTCATTAAATTTGAATAATTTTTTCGAGTGAGAGAAGTATTCAATTTGTTATAAAAATGCCAAATAATGACATGAAATGTAATGTATAAATAATTTAAATTGAAATCTAAAGAATATATTAGCGCAAGTATGTGCACAAACATTTGTTGAATATTAAATAATATTTAGTTCAGTATAATGTATACGGGATCCATGAAATCTTCATATTTCTAAGGCATTATAATAAAAGTTTTTTCAGATATGTTAACATACAAACACAGAATATATTTTCTATCATTGCAAATATGTGTGGATTTCTGTTTATAAGGACAACTATACCGGTATAAAAATAATTTTCCTACTTTCGTAACATTAGATTCATTAAAAAGTAAATTTACACCCACTGTCTGTAACTGTAAACGACATGTACGGTTAAGATTGATACAGAATTGAAAGATTTACATGCTTAACAGAATCTAATTTAGTACTCAACCAGTTTGACACATATTACTAGATCACAATAATATGATACACTTGTATTTTACTGTTATGTGACACTCTGCTACTAGTGAGGCATACAGTTTATTCTTTATGTGTTTGTTTTCATATTTGAATATCATTTGCATAAACATACACCAGTGATATATGAATTAATTTTCATTAAATAACACATTTTGGAAATAATAATTAGAGAAAAGAACTTTGGATTTAGAAATCCATAATAAATTACATTTGCAACAAAAAATAATATATAATTTGCACGTTATGTGAAAACATTTAAAAAGAAATCTTTTGAGACACACGATTGTTTAAATATTTATATAATTCTCATAAGAAATGTATAAACACATAAATAAATAAAAATGCTGCAAATAAAATTATCTTGAAATAATTACAAAAAATATCTATATTGGATGCTTAATACATTTTTAAATGTCATAAATGAATAAAAATTACTAATTAAGGAAACGCTAGGAATAATGGTCAAAATAAATGATTAGTAAATTCAATTTATCATTGTTAATTATGTTTAAAAAATTCATTACAAAAAACGTACACTTATTATAAGTTATGACATATTTTGACACAAAAATTTCTTATACAGTATATACAGTATATATAATAGAAATATATTGTTTAGAGTTACTCTCATATTTTGTGTGCAGACATTGAATGAGTTTGTATTTCTTTTGTGTCCAAAAGTATAAAGAAAAGAAAAAATGCTATTTTTATATACTGTATATTAAAAATGTATACAGTTACTCTATATGTTGTGAAATCTCTTATATTTATTTTAAATATTGATTCGTAAGAAAATCATTTATAAAACAGTTTTGTTAGACAGATGAACACAAAAATCATTATGATTGAAATATGTCAATATACAAATATAAATTATAATTTATACATTATGATTGGTATATAAAATTTTTTATTTATACTGAATAAGTTATGTTCTGTAATCATTAGACAATGAAAATAGTACAACAGTACTATACAATACATTTTCTTTAATATAAAATATAATTTCATTTAATAAAACATTTTAAAATGATATAAATTTCAACATAATTATCTAATACTAAATCATTTTGTTGACAAATTCTACCATTTAAATGAAATTATAATTTAAAAAATTTTTGTATAAATTTAAATGTCAAAAATAATGAAAAGTTTTAATGTAATCTTAATTTAAAGTCTAGAAACATACAATTGAGTAAAACTTGAAAAACTTATTTATTTTATGTGATCTCTGTTTTCACGATTGACTGAATGGATACAGACCTGAAAGTAACTGTCCATTTGCTGCTTTCAAATCATATTACCTTTTTCTAAGAAAAATTTCTCTTTTTATTACTTTTTTAAAGAATTCTTTGACAGCAAAGAGATAGAGAATCCATAATAGGATTGCCTCCACAGAAAAGAGGCACAAAAATTCAAAAATCAATTAAATTGATTAAACGATTGAATTGATTGCACACAAACACTGTTCATTTGTACTGATTATAAATGAAATTTGAAATAAATTGGTTACTGTTTATTAAAAAATATAGGTTTCGAGTCATTTGATACGAGAGTTAAACCATAAGTTATGAGGCAGTGATTGCGAGCCTTAAAACATAATTGGATGTTACAAATGAATGATTTGCTTTTGGGATTAAAAAATATTTTCGCTTCATTTATGAATTTTTATAATAAGGGCTCAAATTAAGGCTCAGCTTTTTAGAGTGCTTTCCAAAAGTTTTATTCGTGTTTTTTGGGTATAAATATTTAAAATTAAACCCAAATATACAGTAGACTCGCTATAATAATGTAATGTATATTCAATGTATTTCTTCATCCCATTTGTGAATCTCGAGTTTTTCTTTAAAACTCATATCAGATTCAACTCCATTACCAAAGGAATGCCTTCTTATCGTATTATTTGCGATACAGTAGTCGTAGTGTACGGAATAGACTGTCAGAAAATTTGGGAATATTTTAATTAATGATTTCCGAAATACTTAAATCAAATTATGGTGGAAATTAAATTAAATTCGTATGAATTAAAAGAAAATATTTTCAAATTTGCTATAAACGCGGTATATTATACAGTATTATAAAAATGATAAATTTCTAGAATTTACATTGAAATTAATGATTTAAAGTATGAGAAAATTTTAGTTTTTGATATTTATTTGCACCAAAAGCTCAGAGATTGAAAGATTGAAAATTCATTTTCACTCTTCAATAATAGTTTAGTTTATTGAGTGAAGAGTGGAGTAATCATTATAATAATGGCTTTTTGAAATGTATCGCTTTTCGCAGTTATTTTATAGTTAAATAATAAAAAAATAACGTTTTCTAAACACGGGTCCAAAATTATCCTTTAATGCACTCAAGAATCTAAAAGATTTATGAACTGAAGAAATATTTTCCTTAACAAGAATTCGTCTCTTTTTTAATAAAATAATCAATTCTTCAGTCGTTTTCCTAATATATAATGGATAACCGTTTGTATGTCTATTATATTGGCTATGAATTTAGATTTTCCTAAATAGCCAATTGTTGTTAAAAGTAGTAATGTTGCTCAGTATAAATAGATTATAATAATTTTTAATTATAAATTATTGGCATTAATAATGCGAAGAATATTCTTGCGAATAGACACCGAAAAACAAGTACTCGTTAATTGCATATCTTAACAACTGTACGTATGAACTAAAGTGATGGCAAATATAGTAGTAGTAAATGGTTTGTATATTTAAAGGCAAATGTGTTTGTGAGAGCTCATCAAACTTTTGCTATTTTTATTTATGTTTACGACACCGGCTTTGATTAGAAATACACTTTAATTATATATTCTCTCAGTATTTAACTGTTTGTTTAATAACAAGCACTCAATTTTTCTTTCTATTAAGTGTCACTAGAATTGTGTGAATATTGTGAATATTTTCATGAAATATTGTATATTTTAATTGAATTTTTCAAATTCAATGATTCGGTTTGAATAATATGTTATAAAAATATAATTAATTCTGCTGTATATATTAAAATTAAATTACCATCTAAAATAAACTATTTTGACTATTTACACAATACGGCATACTTTGGATAGAAAATCTATTATAACAAATTATTTGTCATTGAATAATTAAATAAAGCAACATATTAGTTATCACCGAAAGTAACAATGTGTCAATTAGATTTAATGTCTCACTTCCAGAGATTTTCACACAAAAATAGTTTTAATAACAGGAATCTAATCGAATTTTTGTGAGTATTTTTTAAAATAGCTTTAAATCTTTATTTTTAAAACTTTGGTTTTAAGCCATAAGTCAGCGAAGAACTATTGGCCACAAAAATAATCTCCAATTTATCTCTTACTCAGAGAGAGAGAGAGAGAGAGAGAGAGAGGTTTGGCTGCAAAAATCATAAGTACATCACTCTATATGTTAGACATAAATATTATATTCCCCTTCATTTTCCGAGAGATCATCTCTCTCTCTCTCTCTCTCTCTCTCTCTCTCTGAGTAAGAGATAAATTGGAGATTATTTTTGTGGCCAATAGTTCTTCGCTGACTTATGGCTTAAAACCAAAGTTTTAAAAATAAAGATATCTCTCTCTCTCTCTCTCTCTCTCTCTCTCCTGCACTCATCTCAACTCATTTTTTTTGTAACCAAAGAACTCAATGGAATTCAATACAGTTTATAAATCACTAAATATTTTTGTTTTCAACAATTATCACATCGTCAGCAAATGTTTTATTTTTATGAATTTAAGTTTTTCAGTGCTTTTTCAGTTAAATGTAATTTTTTTGAAGATTAAAAGCTTTGATACAAATATAAATTCCATAAATATTTGGCTTTTATTTATTTATATACACACAACACACACACACACACACACACACACACACACACACTCACTCACTCACTCACTCACTCACTCACACACACATTTAAATATATTTATATAATTTTACTATTTTGTTTTTGTATACAAATTAACTAAATGTATTCGTAAATGTTAATAATCTAATTATATAATTTAAATCAAATGTATGCTTAATGACATAATGGCAGATAAATATAAGTAACATTATTTTGATATAAAACATGTTTTTAGAGTTAAAAATGTGCCGAAAGTGCGTTAAAAATAAATGCAAAGAACTCCTAAAAGCTGTCAATCAATCAAAACTATAGAAATGCTGTATAAAAATTGCAATATTCTGTATATTCTGTATATTCTGTATGGTGTGAAATATTTGCACACATAGTTTGCATTGTAATAGTGTATAGACTCTATAGAGCACTGGTAGTAATCATACACAGGGTGGATAGTCATAAAACATTGTCTCCTCTCATTTGAATTCACGGATAAAAAAGTTTTGTTTGAATTGAAGTGAATTCCTGTGTATAGAGGCTCTACTATACAGTACAGTCGGAGTGAGGTATCAAATGATTGTCGATTGAGAAAAATGACGGCAAAAAATAGTGGAGTTATTTCGGGAATAAATAAATGGTTTGCGCCAAAGACCCAGTCCTTCATACAGATAGACAGCGCAGTCATGTGTTGGCACCACAGCATCAAAAGCCGAGTGTATTAGTGAATGTCTGCACTACTTATTGATCCCCTCTTTCCATACAATCAAACTTTTTTGGTTATCAATAGAAGAGTACATAATGTGTACTGTATATTGGGTTTAGCTTTTTTTGTATTTATATAATTACAGCTATACTTACAGTGTATTTATAGCTCATTCACAACACAAACAGCTCCAAAGTGTTGCTCTCCTATCATAACAATTATGTTAATTAAAACACGAAAAGTCAATTGTATTTATAGTTCCCGATATCATGTATGAAAAAAGGATATTTATTTATACACATCAGGCTCTGAAGTGAATCTAAGAAATTGAATGAAAACACACATTCAATTCACTTTTCAATTGCAACTAAATTTTCTTGAAAGACATGACAATATGTATACAAAATACATATACTTTATTGTATTGATTAATGGTTTGCAAAACAATAAATTTTATTCCATATATAAAAACCGAGAATTTCAATGAATTTCCTTAAAAATGCCAAAACTTTCGTAAGATTATTACTATTAAATAATGGATTTGTAATGGAATTAAATATCGACTGCCAGGCTAAACTAAAATTCAAAATACATTTTATGAAATCAAATGATTTGATTGTTTTTAAGGCCAGGAAATGATTGATTAGAATAATGGTGTGCTTTCATTGTATATAACATTAATATACAGCGAACCATACATTTTAAGGCATTATTCAATACACCAAACAATTGCTTAAAGGATTTCCTCCAAAAAAAACTTTCAAACAGTCATTAAATAAATATTTTTGCCATCAAAATGACAAAAAACTGATAAAATAAAAGTCAAATTCAAAAATCGAAATCTTTTTAATCAAAATTGCATTAATTTTTAGTTAAAACTCTACGACTAAGTAGGCTAAAAATACAAAATATCTGCCAAACAGATTAAAATTTGATCCCTGGGCTCACCTGAACCAACACTAGACTTTTCTAATAGCGTATTGAATGCATGCATTGATATTTAATTCCCCGGAAATTAAATGTGTATTTAGTTAAAGCTTTTATCGCTTATCTGTTATATAATTCACATTATATTCATCGGATTAATAAAACGACAGACCTTTGTATAGCCCGAGTGTCGCACAAAATACAGTATTATTTAAAACAAATTTTCGCATTTAATTTATTTCCAAACATGTTTGTAAGAAAATTAAACTTAGTGCCAAACAAACTTATAGCCGTTTTCAATGTCATTCAATCTATGGCAATCAAACAGTTTTATGTCTATAATATTTATTCGTTAAACACTTCTTATTAAATAGTTTTAGTGGCGGTTGAAGTCATTGTTAATCCCATTAATCTTTATTAAAGTTAGAGATTTCATTTTCGCTTTACTTATAATAAATTACATAATTAAGTATTTATTTATACTTATGTTCAAAGTTATTGATCAATAAACTAAACAGAAATTCAGTTTGAAATAATAATAATATAAAGAATTGGAAAAACATTTGGATAGCAAGTGAATCGTTAGGCACATGAGTGAAAACCTATTGAAAAGTTGTTTAAATTGATAAAACTCAAAACTCAAATTACACTATCATTGTAGAAATACTTAAGTAGTGAAGAACTTTTAAATAATTAATTAAAAATAGCATTGAAATTTGTTGAATACGGTACAAGTGCTCATTGAACGCACCGGGGATAAGTGATTGACAATAGAAACTAATTTCTCCACTTTTTTGTATGATTATATAATTTATATTTGTATTTTTCGTATTCAATTGTATGTAAACTTATAATAATTGAAGCGCTTGTTTGCGTCACTCAGCGCTTGTTTTTGTCATTTGGAGTTGTTTTCAGTATTTCATCGCATTGTCTGTGGATTTGTTATCAATTTTTTATGAGTGCCCACCGATTGTCTCGCATGCAATGGTCAGACACTTTTGCACTCAAGTACACATACTTATCGAGAAAATAATTTTAATATAAATTGCCCTGAAGCAGATGTACTGCACTTATTACATATGTCTTTCTCAAGATTATATCAGTGGCTAATTGAAAAAAATAAAATAATTGATTTAAAATGATTTTAAGACATACGTTACTAATTGATTTTGTAAATCATTAGACAAATCTCTAATGCATTTTGTGACAAATAATAGCACAGAATCACACCATAACTGAGCAATAATTAGATGTGGATATTGTGTCTCAAACTAAACTAATGATTAATCATTAATGAAATAAAGTTAGCGTTTAACGCAATTTGTTATATACTGTGTAATAGAGATATGATAATCATGTGAATGTAAATAATTATGATTATATAACACGGAGTTCCCTATTTTTTTGGTTATTTACCGTAGGCTTGCACTACGGTCTCAAAACAATGATTTATATTTCATTTATTATAATATTATATAATATTATAAGTTGTTATTAGTTATAAATATGTCTGAGAATTAAGTTTTACATCTCATTCATTGATTAAATTTTCATGTTTACAATTAAATTTCAATTAAGTTAATGGAAATTCTCGTCTCTATATTACTGTCGATTCAATTCATTTCAATTTTCTTTGACCTACTCTTCCCTCTATTGTAGTCACTCTTATAGCCAACCATTCGCTGTACGATTGAAATTGAATCTTATATTTGGTATTTAAGCAACAAATGTACGATTAAGTGAATAATCTTCAATCAAAATCCTTAATCAATGATTTGAATTGCAATTCATATCGTGAGTGATATAAATAAATTATTTTTACCAAAGAATTAGTGGACATATAAATAGATAGTTATATAGATACATATATATTATAGATAGTTTACGAAAGTGAATAGATAAATATAAAATAAATATTTAATAAAATATTAAGTTATGAATTCGTGATTTCAATGTTGTTGTATAGTATCCAGCACACATCTATAAACGGAACAGAATTTATCAACAATTATCGTTTGAATTGCGAAAACACAGTACAAATTGAATGCCAACTGAAATCCAATGAGTATTAAATAAACAAAGCTTAAGAGAAAATTGAAATCAAAGTAAGAATTGATGATAATTATAATCTCCGGCATTAATATTAAATATCAAAAAACAATTGTGAGTAATGGTGCCACGCATTTACAAATTAGATAACAATACAATAATTAGCAAATAAATAGTTTAATGTAATAAAAAATTATATTACAGCAAAACTTTTTTATAGCTACGATTTTGACACTAAAAAGCGATAACACTATCGATAAGAAAGTGAGGAATCAAAGAGAAATTCCGGTATAATATAACTAAAAGATATGATAAATTGTAAAATTATTTTCCATGTCTTTTTGGCGTCTTTTTGTGGCGAAAAAGCTGTGGATATAACATATGTGTTGATTGATTGGAGTGAAACACTTAAAGCACATGTTATAAGCATTTTTGACATCTATTGCGACATTTAATACAAAGTCAAACGCGTAATGATAATTTTATTCCTGAGCGTGAAATTTATTTTTAAACTATCATTTATTTGCTTAATGTATAATCGCTTTAATAAATCCTTTTCGAAATCAATTCGCATAGTATTCACATAGTATACCAGATATGTATGTATTTGTAATGATAGTTCAGAAAAATTATGGCCAATGTATTGGTGGTGTTCAACAAAATTTATGAATAAAATATCGTTTAGTTTCTCGATTCCGAGCGATACTTATGAGAGAATAACGACAAACAGTTTTCTCCGTGTTTTTCGTTTTGGGTTTTTAGATATATTTTTCCCATTTTTATATCGAGTCATAAAAATTGTTGAATTTTTATATCAGATCTCTATGCGAACCAAACCTATCGTAAAATTGTTGGAAATTTTAAATATTCAATTCATTTTTACAAATATTCATTAATACAGTAAATAGCACCAGTTTTAATCAAAAAGTTATTTTTAATCCGCAATTTATGGCACATTTTACTTCTGTTTATTTATAAAACAGTAATTAATGTATTTATTTGATAATAATTCATAGCTTGGCGAACCAATATTTCGTAAACCCATTACTCAAAAATGTTTAGTTAATAGTAATGAACAAAAGTATCTGCCGTTCACTCGTATTAATTAAATCGTGAATACAATGAACACAAGAATAATGGTTTGAATAGTATTTCACTGGAATTCTTATGACAAACAAAAGCGAAATTGGATTTAATGCAGAGATCCTTGAAAATTCCCAAACATTTGTTTCAAAACCATTTTTTACTTTTGTTTATGTGTTGGCTAATAATTATTATTATGAAAAACGCCAGAATATTGAGCACACTATTTGAGAAATTAGTTTACTTTCAGTCCATTAAAAGCGAGCACTGAATGGTTTTTGTGTAAAAGTTAGCGATCGCTGGCACTCATCAGTCGATCCGTTAAAGTCTATCCTTGAGTCTGAACTTCTCAACGAAAATCCATTTACAAACAAAAGGCATAATATAATAGATTGAATGCAAATCTAAAATAAGAAAATACAGTAAAACATAAAATAGCATTCGTTGAGAAAGTGCAGTGAAATAGACACTACTGTCACGATTCAAATGCAAATCAAAACCTCTTAAATATTCTGTCACTAAGTTTATGACATTTAGGAATATATTATGAGTTTTATTTCATTAGAGAGACTCTTCATTAAATTCATTTAATGTGTATATTTTACACTGAACTTTGTTTGCAAGAATTGCCAAAATAGTACATTTTTGTTAATATATTAAAAGTTTTATGATTACAATCCCGTGTTTTATATTCTTTTTACAGAGATAATTATAATAGTATTTCTATTTTTATTTATCAACAGATTTTTAACTATATTATTAGCATTTAACTAACTATATATGTATGTATGTTATGTATGATATTAAATAAAATTATGATTATTATTGATTTTGTCATTAAAGTGGAGTTTATGTAACAAATAAAATAAGCTATAAAATACAAGTGAAATGTGTTTAAAGGGTTAGCATTTATTACAAAAGCGTGACATGTCTTCAAGTCATACAAAAGTGACTTATTTTAGACTTATTTCAAGTAATTATGACAATATTCCTAATCCACAAAACAAATTATTTTTCGCTCAGAATATTCCGTAAGAATCTTAAGCTATTTTAATAGAAACATAGAATTAAGGAATTGTTTTATTAAATATGAAATGCAATGAAATGTCTTGTAATTAGAGATTTTGACCTAATTTTCATATAAATTATTTACTTGTTTAAGGAATTCTTGGGCGCATTATTTATTTATGCATTTGTGTCTCTAATATATTTTTCATTAAAACCCCGGAATGAGTATCGATTAGTGTGTAGTCTATATTACCCTCAAATTACGGATCAAATGTAAGATCTATTAATAAAATATAATTTTTTTTCGGGTTTAGAGTTCGTTTGCCGATAGGCTTCGGTTGGTTAGGGGAACGGCTGGTAATGAGCGGCAATGCATTGAAAGTCTCGTTCAAAACCTATACTACAAAACATATAAAAGTGCGAAAATAGGAGATGCGATCACTTCTCTCGTCGTACGTATAAAATAGTCTTTTGTCGCACGAAATGTTGTGTCTATTGTCAACCATATTCTCAATCATTCTCTCAAATGTATACAAAAAGTTTATTTTCTGCGATAAAAAACCTTTGAATTTGTAAGAAATAAAAAGTTGCATTCATTCGCCGCGTTATGTATATTCTGTGTTACGGTTTAATATGATGCGAAGTATTTCAATAATTTTTTGTGAATTAGGAAATGAAAATTCAAAGGAAAAGTAATTGTTTTTTATGTTTTCATTTATGTAGATAGATATTATAATATATATAAATAAGACTAAAAATATAGTGAAGAATGAGAGGGAAAGTATGTATTCATGAATAAAGATATGATAGAGAGTTGAAGCACTCATTTATTCAAACATATATTTCTCGATAAATGAAATCTTTAAGAATATTCATGAGTTTCGTTAAATTTCTTGTTTTTATGCATTGAGCGAAAAACTTTGTTATTCACGAGAATATACTAATGTATTGAAAATGATAATAAAATTCTTGAGCGAAATTCACTCAACACTTACCCCACAGACAGACGACACACGAGAATATCAATAGAGTGACGAAATTCTTGAGATATCCATCGGCTTTCACGGGGCAAACAATTATCACTTAATAATACGTTTTGTTGTCACAATTAATGACCACGAAATTGTTTGAATTATTGACACACACACGCACTCCAGAGAGAAATGTGTCGGGTACAAAACAAAGTTAACAAATTACATTCACTTGTCTTCACAAACACAGTGAACGAAAAAAATTCCGACTTTTCTTTGATATTTCAGCGATAAGTACAGCGAGTAGTAGTGGTATAGTGTGGGGTATAGTGTGTGTGTGTGAGGCACACAATGTACGATATAAGCCGTGTGTTTTGGCTGTGTTTGTATGGTATGTATGGGCGCGCACTCGCACTCTCACAGTCGGTTTGCGATGCATTGTACGGATAGATAAGATTTCTTGTATACAAAACGCATACATATCGGTGCTCTCGTGTATACAACTGCACGATGAAGTACTCCCATCTTTTTATACTTAACTGAATCAGACGTATAGATGAATACAATTGAGACATAAAATGATACCGAGATATTCTTGTGAGTTTTTTCTATGATACTACATGTCATGGGTTTTGTTAGGAGTTCCCCTTAGAAATTGGCTACAATTAACTTATGTGTTGACACAAATTATGGCACCGATTATGATGTTTGCGTCCAAACACATGAAGTTTTCTCTCACTTTTCAATGTATTATAATATGTTTTAATTCTTTTTGTTACTATGGTTATGGGAACCCGGATGCTATTAGAATATTTGCTTAAATCATAATCCAAAATAACCCCCTAATGTATAGACTACCCTGATGTCTGTTATTAGAGATACCAAAAAGATTGATTAGATATATGTTTGACCGAAAAGCTCATTTTCATTCATTAATTCATTTAGTTTACAAACATTTGACTAACAAAATCACGAAAACCCAAATCATTTATACGAAATATCAAATACATTAAACGAATATATAAACTGTGTTGAAGTGTTAATCAATAAAAAAATGTCAAAAAATTAGTTTTTCTAATTAAATAAGAAATTATGTGATTCAATTTATCGGGATGTAAATATATTAGCAAGAAATATGTACGCAATAAAAATATATGTAATATTTATTTTATGATTGATGCGAATATATCTGTCAGTTCACCCAAAGGGGAAAAATAAGTTTTTACTTTTATTCATAATTTGGGCTAAATTTATGCCTTGAATTGATATTTTTGCTCAAAAAATAAAGATTTCTTTCGTGAAACCACTCGTTATTGTGACGCATATGTGATGCGAGGAGTAAAATAAGACATTATTTAATTCATAAGTAAATAGTTTTTAAGACTAAGAGCTGCCTATCTATTGATAATAACTTCAAAGCTTATAATATGCGGCAAATTCTGTGAAAAATAATTTCCATATTCTCTGACAATGTTATAAAATAGGAGAAAAAAATATAATTTTTACTTTATATGCATACTATTCATACGGCACTCCAGTCATAATTCTTGTGCAATATATTATGACAGCGACTCTATTGTCAAATTATTTTTAACACTCAAATCAATCTTATAGTTGACAAAAACTCGTTGCATAATATATAATGTGTATGATTATCATAATAATATTTGGGATGAGTTTATTAACTTATGTCTAATCAATATGATGTACTCCATGGTAAACCATAGTATATATTTGGTCAATACATTACAACGTGTTAACATTTCGTTTAAAAAATTATTTATTGATTCATTCATCATTTTTGTACATTCATTACTAATTGACAACAAACTCATCGAGTAAATGCACACATTCCTTGTACATAGACATAACAAAATACCCCGTAATATAACATAAGCATGGATAAATTTGATAAACGATTTGACAAATTCAGTCAATATTTAGTTAGTTATTTATGAATCAATAATTCGGCGCTTAATATGTGATTACATTAGACATTACTTTGGGGCGAGAAATGTAGACAAAATCGATGCCCACGCAAAACTTTAGGCAAAACTTTAGGCAAAACTTTTTTCTAATGACTGAGATTCACAAGCGCTTGAATTCTGGTGAATAAAAGGATATTAAAAGTTATTTCCTAAAGCTATGCCGCCGTTAAATAAACATCGTTTCGATTTTGCAATCTTCTCTACACTAATACCACGGGATAAGTGTTTTTCGCATCAACTCGTGTGTGAAAGGCATATATATCGCAATATGAAACAACTTTCTCTCATGACTTTTGGATATTCCGTAAACTATTTATTTAAGTGATTGCAAACTAATTGTGTTTCCAATAAATTATATATTAAACTATTTGTTTACATTCTGTACACAACTATTATGCTCGCGCCCATATCATGTATATGAATTTAGTATATGTATACATACTGTACACACACACACTGATTCTGTATTACAGAATATTCTCTATTCATAGTGGAATACACATAGGAATACAATTTTATCTATAAATTATTTAATGAAATTCCTATTAATAAGAGCCTCTGACATGAAAACATACGTTGAAATGATTCGTGACTTACAAATACAAGTTATATCTATGCGCTTGACTGGAGCTAACTTATAACAAATTTGATTATAAAATACATTACTTCGGTAAAAATGTTTGCTATGTTTTTAAGAGTCATTAAAGAAGTGAAATTATGAAAACTTTTAAAGACTTTATGAATATTTCAGATGCTTTCGAGAGTAAGAGTAAAAAACTTAATTCAAGTGAGAGCTGAAGAATGTTTTAATTTAATAAATTATGTAAGATTTTTATGCCAAAAGGTTTTTCTTTTAATTTTTTATGCCGACTCCCATACAGTATATATATATAATTGACACACTTTTGTGTCATATTATGCTTATATATAGTACGTATGGGAAAGTAATTTAAACACAATATTTCACAACTCTTTTTACACACTTTTATCACACGTTTTATTTGATTCCTATTCTGTAACCCAAAGCAGAATCACATTTAAAGAACTTTTATTCTCCCTTTGAATCTATTATTAAATTCTTCGTCTTTCTTGTCGTCTCTTTATTTGAAGTTTTTTGTGACAAAAATAAAATATTTACTGAAAAAAGAAATCATATATATATATATGAGTCGTTCATAAAATGCGTACTCAATGAGTGTGCGAAGTGACAGATTGGATGAGAAGTGTATTAAAGTGGATGTCATGAGTGGGAGGATGTCTCGGGATTTATAGAATTTGTTTTTACAAAATATGTTACATTCAAAGTAGGATTATTAGTTAAGACTACAAATTTATAATAATCTTTACAAGGTTAAATATTCTGTAGTTAGTTTTGCAATTAGTTTAATAATTTCATTCAAATAAAATATAAATCACGAACTACCAAGGGAGACACACAATTATATTTCCGTTCATTTATTAAGAAAACTTTTTTATGCGGGGGTGTTTCACTTACATTTAGCTTACATTTGAAATTATTATTATTCTAATGGTAGAGTTTGCAAGGTAAATATTTGTACTGTATTTTTGTAATATTAATGTTAGATAAGATTACGTATGTAGTGAATGACCCCCAAAGACATTTGAGGAATCAATAGAGAGATGATCACGAAATTCGCTTTTTTCGCATTTAATCCCATTAGAGACAAGTCTCTGACCAGACGTTGATTAATGTCTATAAAATGAGTTCTTATCACAAATAACTTTTTTCATATAGATTTCAATTGAGTTATAGATATAGAAAAGTGGACAGAGTTTTATGTTTTCTTTTGTAGCAATTTATAAAAATAAAAATTATTAAAGTGATCAAAATGAGCCACATATTGACTTTTTTCGGTTGGGAGTTCATAATTCGCGAGCATTTATAGGTTGCCGTATAAATGGATTATATTTGAGTGAAATTAGATTAAAATTGAATTTTTCATTATTCATGCGAGAAAAGTCCTTATATTATATATGATTATATGTGAGACACTATTTGTCGAGAAGTATGACAGGAATGTCAAGTATTGTGTTTTAAGAAAACAGACAATAGTTTGTGAATTATTGAATATAAAGTTTTGCGCGCCCATTGAGTTTTAAAATGTGATAAATGATCGCATTTTTTATATTATATATCAGATAAATAACTCATGTATTGATCGATGAGTTATAAAATAAAATTTTCAAATAATTTGAAATTTCCAATAAATGCCAACGAAAAAAAATTTATTGGCATAAGAATATTCTGGCACCATGCTTTTTTGTTTAACTAAAAATAATTCGTGTATTAAAATTCCATTTTATGATAAAAAAAACTATTTTTTTGTTTGCCAGTCGCTCTTGAATTACAAATTATAAATAAATATCGATTTAATATAATATATTTGTGAACGTATTTTGAGTGAAAAAGTAGGCAAAAATTGATCCTATTTTTTTTCGTAATACTGTTTTGTATTATATTTCTTCAAAAACTATGGATTATTTATTATTTTCTAATAACAATAGTGTCACTCAAAACACTGCACACAAAAAAAATTCAATTAATTTGTCATCGCTTAGTCGAGAAGTATGACAGGAATGTCAAGTATTGTGTTTTAAGAAAACAGACAATAGTTTGTGAATTATTGAATATAAAGTTTTGCGCGCCCATTGAGTTTTAAAATGTGATAAATGATCGCATTTTTTTATATTATATATCAGATAAATAACTCATGTATTGATCGATGAGTTATAAAATAAGATTTTCAAATAATTTGAAATTTCCAATAAATGCGAACGAAAAAAAAATTTATTGGCATAAGAATATTCTGGCTCCATGCACTTTTTTGTTTAACTAAAAATAATTCGTGTATTAAAATTCCATTTTAGGATTAAAAAAACCATTTTTTTGTTTGCCAGTCGCTCTTGAATTACAAATTATAAATAAATATCGATTTAATATAATATATATTTGTGAACGTATTTTGAGTGAAAAAATAGACAAAAATTGATCCAATTTTTTTCGTAATACTGTTTTGTATTATATTTCTTCAAAAACTATGGATTATTTATTATTTTCTAATAACAATAGTGTCACTCAAAACACTGCACACAAAAAAAATTCAATTAATTTGTCATCGCTTTCACTCTCATATTCTCTATATATTCGCATACATTAGTTAATATATTTAATGAATCTATTGCTTTGCCATTCAATTTTCATTAATTAATTAATTTATTGATTATCTAAAAACAATAAATTATTAAATTTTTATGTCATATATAGATTTCATGATAAAATTTTAATCTTAGATATTGTGTATCTCAGATATATAAGACAATGTGTAAAAAGTTTTCTTAATCATAAGACATTTTTGTTGTTGTGTGTTGGAAATGGTTTGGGGCTATACTTCTCGGTACATCTCTTTTTAATTACAAATTCTCTATGAATTGTGAAAATTTGAGGTTTTATGTGTGTGTGTAGGGAAAAGGTTAAGTCAATATTTTGTAAATAATAACTAAAAGACTTTTGTGTGCACTTCAATAAGTAAGACTGAGGGAGAAAAGGAGATCTCTTAGAGGTTGTCATTACTTATAAAGGTCTGAACGCATGATATGTTGTGTGTGTTTCGCAATAACACATGTCTTAGAGATTCAATCGATTTATGATAATATGTTTGAGAGACTGAATGATTGCATATTTACTAGTATTGTATTTATAAGCAATTCACACACAAAAACATGAAATCCAAACGGAAATAAATGAATTAAATATTCATTAGGTTTGTGACTCATTGTGCTAAAAATAAAACTTAATTTTTAATAATTTTATATATAAATATTTAAGTGCTTGGATTTCTCAGCGATCGCCGCATTGTTGGCAAAGTTTGCCAAACATTTTGATTGATCTGACGTTCAATTTTGACGCATTTCTTTCACTCAGTCTCTCACAGCGTTTTGCCAAATGTTTGGCAAAAAATCGTATTTTTGGCAATTAAATCACAAGAAAAGGTGATCTCATAATCGGTTGCATTTATTTTCAAACTTTGTTTCTAAGAAGTAATGGTTGCGTTGAGAGCACACCCTTTATTAGGCAAATAAAATAGACATTTCGTATGCATTCGGTATTGTATTGGATGTAATGGTTAAACAAGAGTTCAAATGAGTGCACGACTAGTGGATACAAGTGGTGGAGAGAGAGAGAGAGAGAGAGAGAGAGAGAGAGAGAGAGACTTTATTTGCACAAAACAGATCAACTCAACAGCAATTTCTTGTGGTATTTAGAAAAGTTAGCTCTGATTACGTCTTATTTGCGTTGGACTACAGGCGCTGACAGACAGTAGTGATGAAGTGATGAATGAGCGAAAAATAAGATGTTTTGTTTTGCTCTCTCTCTCTCTCTCTCTCTCTCTCTCTCAACGTTCACTTAGTTTCTGGTGTTTAGTCCATGAGTTGCATCCATAATACACAACATATTCTCCCAATGGATGGTAACATTCAAATCAACTCCAGTTCCGACAAAATGAGAGCTCAAACATCATCGCAACTGCAGTACAGTATGGACTCAACATAATGTCTATACCTCTATGTTGTGGTAATCCATTGGTTTAATTGAAATGCAATTCTCGCTTCACGTTATTGTCAAACACAAGCCATTTGTGTTTCATTTGAAAAATGTATTTCAATTAAATATACACCGTTTGTAGTCATAAAGTGTATGGTCTCTACATTTAAGCTACAAATCAAAAAAATAATTCATAAGCAAAACTATAGAAAAAACATAACATAACAGAATTGTATTATGACTTTTATAAAGTAAAATTAGTTATAGTGATTGTTATAGCAACAAAAACAAAAAGGACTGAGTTTACTTTTATTGTTTGAATTTATGAGCTTCATTCTAAAGACATTAAAAGTAATTAAGATTTTACGAGTCATAGGGAGTGAATGAGATTTGCCAAAACAATTTAACTTTTTTGTTGGCTTTCCGTAGTGAGGAAGTCATAAAATATTTAATTAACAAATATATGGACGACAAGTACGGCGAGAGTGAGAGACGATTCTGGAGAGAATATATGACACAATAATAGAGTATAAAGTTTTAATGTACCATCAATTGTATTCATACGAGGCATAGTTTGTAGGCATCACTACATTTTCAGATGTGTTTGTAAATTATATACAGAAATGAATATAAGAATCACAGGTTTCCTCTCAAAAAATAACATTATGTGGTGTTTGTAGTGAAATGTGCGGACAATTTCATTAATTTAATTCACTTATTGTGTTGTATTAGTGGTGTTTCGCCAGTGTTTAGTAGCCAAACACAACAACTCATATCTCATATATAGTGCCACTCTTTTAGCTCCCTATACACGTGTGTCGGCTTTTATTCAATTTATTGCCTAACATTAGGTCACTATAACTATATTTAATCAAATATGAGCTCAAATAAAACTCACATACTTTGGCCGTTGATTTGATTTAGCAGTCATTAACCATTCGACAGAATCGCTACCATTAAAGCCATTAAAGATATTTTTATACTTAATCATAATGTAAAGCAATTCAATAAATA
>CAJPVJ010000856.1:2509-19926 GCA_905397405.1 Oppiella nova
ACTTAAATAGCTTAAATCCAAATCCATTTATCCGACACACATTTTGGACAGTATTTATCGGGTCTGTAGTAAACTGGACCAGCATTTACGCCACTAATCAGGCTGGAGTTCAGAGATACCTGTCCCTACCTACCTTAAAAAAGGCTCAAATGTAAATTATATAATTTAGTTCTTAAATTATTATTTATATCATATTTCTTATTTTTAAGGACTTTATTAATTGTGCTGCCATTAAAAACAACAATTATATGCCTGACCTGTTTGGCCGGGCTAATAGTGTTTGCCAAATATAGTACATGTGATCCGATGTCAACCAAACGTATCGAGCGTTTCGATCAGTTGTTCCCCTTATATGTGATCCAATCGTTCAGTTTTATACCGGGATTTGTGGGGCTATTCATCGCAGGAATATTCAGTGGTTCACTCAGGTTTGTAATATAAAAACAACATTTATTGTCCAGTTACTAGACAATTACAAAATATAGTGATATAACTTATATTATATAAGTTTTAAAATTATTTTTGACCCAACTTTCAGTACAATCTCTTCGGGCGTCAACTCTCTGTCTGCGGTCACTCTCCAGGACTTTATTCGTCCGTTTCTGTCGTATAAGATGTCCGACTCTGCGGCCACTCTTACCGTCAAAGTTGTCGCCGTTTTCTATGGCTTACTGTCCATTGCTTTGGTATTATTGGCTCAACAGATGGGAAATATACTACAAGCGACTACAGCTTTGTTTGGACTCTTGGGGTCACCAGTGTTTGGATTATTTATTTTAGGGATGTTTGTGCCCACTGCCAACTCCAGGGGTGCCTTTTGGGGCACTTTAATAGGTATTGGGTGCTCACTATGGGTAGGTCTGGGGGCTATGATTTATAAGCCATACCTACCAAAAAAGCCCATTTCGGTGGAAAGTTGTATAGAATTATACGAGAATGTCACACATAATATCTATAATCAAACACTTTTTGGACAACCATCTCTACTGGATTTGAATAAAAAGTATGAATCTTTACATTTCATACTTATCTCATAAAAATACTGATTTAATTAAATTAATATTTCAGTTCAGAAATACCACTAATATATCAAATATCGTATGTATACTACGGAGTGATAGGATCTGTTACAACAGTATTGGCCGGTTATATCATATCACTAATTACAGGTAGTGTTGAAAATGTATTTTATTTAACACAATTCTAGTTAAAGTATCAATATTTATGAATACCTGTCCCACGGATAGGCCAGACATTGATCGCAGAGATGGACCCAACACTATACACGCCATTAGTTCGCAAACGTGTAGAAAGATTACAGAGACTTCATAACGAAAACTATTGTCAAAAGGTTTTCAAAAAGCTATATCAATTAATATCCGTACTATTAATTAACACAAAATTATATTTAATATTAAGGAGGAACAGGATTACCATAGAAATGGTGTTGAATCAGCACCGATAGGCACTATCGGACAACTGCCGCCCAAATCACATTCCGATTTAGTGCTCAATAATTTAAAACCTATTTCCAATAGTACTGATAATTATGATCATATAAATCATAATATAAACTGTCGATTAAATGATGCATTTGATGATACATCAGAATATACTACAAAATTATGAAACAAAAGGCTTACTTTATAATTGAGTTTATCCATGTTTATATAAAATTGAATTATTTCTAAACTGTCTGAATATATTACATAATTAATGTTTGTATTTTTATTAATATTTTATATTTTGTAAAACATTTGTAATCTGATTTAACGGTTTTATTGATATTAAGTACACCATTGATATTAATTAATTAAAATAATAATTAAATAGTGTAATTATTGTTGATTTCATGTTCATTACTCCAATAAAACATATGTTCATTAGTGACCTTTAAATAAATCTATGAATTTTTAAATTAAAAAATATTTTAAATAATTTTTAATTGCAAACCTTTAGCTCAATGATCGGAATCAGGTAATATACAAATTGATTATTACAAAAAATTATTCTAGAAATTAAATTATTAACAAAATAGAAATATAAACAAATATAATTTATTATTATATTAATATTGATTATACACTTTAGTTTGGCAAATAGTGTGCTTGTTGGAAACCTATGCTGTGGTAATATTATTGCATTATTACTTGGTATTTGTGTTTATTATTTGACACGTTTTTACACCACATTGAATAACTACCCGCCCGGTCCACTACCGCTCCCAATAATTGGAAATATTTTGAGTATATTTTAAAATAATTTCCTAAAATATATTGTAACGAATAGTTTCTTAAATAGTTTTCCGAAATTACAAACAACACCTGAGCCTCGAAGCGGTCAAATTGCATAAAACCTATGGCCCAGTAATTACTATATGGTTAGGACCATGGCCAATTGTGTTCATTTGCGACGCTAATATAGCTACGCAAGCGTTTATCAAGTGGCAGATATCCGGGCGACCTGTTACAGCATTAGGTTATTATTGGTTTTATTATTATTAGGTTCTAGGTTATTATAGAAAATTATTTTAAAAAATAACTTTAAAAGTACACTTAGAAGTCAATATAAGATATTATATTTACAACATACAGCCAGAATATGTTTGTGGGAAGCGTAGTCAATAATAACACAATTTTATTATTACTGTACTTGGTATTACTTTTATCATTTCAAATGAATTCACATTTTAATAATATTATATAAAAGCAATAAATCTACAATACCAAATTCAAATAATATTTATAAAACCTATTGTATTTAATGCTGTATTTAAATTGTTACAACTACAAACACAACAAATTATATTGATTTTCGGTCACAAATTTAATGATTTGAGGCAACTATTCATGACTATTTAAAATACTAATCACATAATTTAGTGTATTAAATATAATTAACAATAGTACAGTATACAAAATTTAATATTTATAATTTGTGTAAAAGAGTTATAAAAATTTCATAGAAACATGAATTTTCATATGACTGTAGTCTATGTAATGTGGACTCAAATTCTGTATCATTTAGCAGAATATTCTTATCGATAGACCACTTGTGGTGTTTAGTCAACACTTGCCGACACTCCACACGTTTAGTCCAATTTGTGTTAACCATAGACTCCAATAGTTTTTGCAATTTTATTATCGGTTTGTTTAACGCTTTATTCATAAGTTTTTGTGGTCTGTATTTAAATGTAATATAAATGTTATAAAACTATTTAAAACAAACACATAAAATATAACTCACTTTGGTGAATTTGTCTGGGCTAAATCAATAGAAAATAACTCTGCTCCGATAACTGCCAAGCTATAAATATCACACTGGTAGTCGTATATTAGACCCTTGTATACTTCCGGTGCAATATATCTGAGTTCCCCGACATCTAACTGTCCACACAGTATGCGTTTGTCGTGAACTGTAACCAAACCGAAGTCACATAACTTAACAAATTTACCGTTCCTTACATTCCTTGCGATCAATATGTTGTCGGGTTTGAGGTTCCGGTGAACGACCTGTGGATTCAATTCATGCAAGTATTGAATACTTTCTAAGATTTGTCGCAATATTTCACACGAAATGAAATACTCGTAAGTATTGAGCGGTTCATCCAATTGGCGGTAAAATACTTGTGGTTTTAGTCGCAAAATGTTTGTCAGACTGTCTGAACACAACTCTAGTTGAATGTAAATAACATCCCTTTCCTGCCATATATCGTAATACTCGGCCACGTATTCTGACCGCACTTTTAGTAGGCTTTCCACTTCTTTTACTACTAGCTCTTTGTCATCTAATTTGTTGAGAAATTAATTTCAAAAGTTTTAAAAGTTTAGTAATTAGTATATTTTATGAATACCTTTAAGTTCAACACATTTAACGGCATATCTCTGGTCATTAAACCTGTATTTACATTTAAATACACGTCCATAACCTCCTGATCCTATGAGCGACAGTTCCCTGAATGTGCTTTTATAGTAGTTTTCAGACTTAATAATCGGTTTATTTTCAATAGTATTATAACTGATTTCGCATTCATTTGCGTAGAAATCACTGAAATTAGTGTATTTTGTTTCAATCATTGAATTATTATTGAAAATAATGAATATTTTCTCATTTCTCAAAACAGGTATGAAATCAAACTCATTATACGAAGCAATTTGAGATAACTGTCTAAATGACTCACCAAGCTGAATTTGCTTAGGGATATTTTCTATGAACTTTTTATTATCTTGGTAATAGTTGCCACAAAAATATATATAACCTGAGCTTGATAGAAAATATGTCATATTCTGTGAGCACACAATCGATTGAATATTATTTATCCGATGAATGAGTTTAGGTCTATATTGTATGGTAGAGGTCATCATATGACCAAGGTGATAGTTTTCATTGGAGCCCCAGCTTAATATACTACCATCCATGGTGATGGCAAATGAACAGTTAGCATGACAATAAATATATTTAATCAAATGTCCCCCGGTGAATTTTAGTTGTATGGGTAGTATTGTGTTGTCGTCCCCCTTATCGCCACATCCTATCTGTCCCTCAAAATTACTGCCCCAACCGTACACCTGGCCATCAAAGGACAGGGCCAACGAATGCTCATAACCGCAACTGACCTGGTTACATTAAACATAAATATTAAAATAAATATACTAATGACATTAATATTAATATAAAATACTTATTATATTTTATTATGGTTTGTAACATTACAGTGTAAAATAGTATAAAAAGAATTAATAATGCTAAAATAAATAAACTAACCTGGATTATATTTTTATCGTCGAAGTATTCGATTAAATCAACTAGTTGAAAAAATCCCCTTGGTTCCCTAGCCAATTGACACAACATATTACAGCCCCAGCTATATATTTGGTTTGACTTATTAATAGCCAACACAAAGTTTTTGCCGCTTATAAACTGTTGGATATGTTGTTGACAGAGAGCCGGGATCATTTGTGGCGTATAAACCGGGTTATTATTGCCCAGACTTAGGCAACCCTCGGTGTTATCGCCCAAACCGTATACTAAGTCATCATTTGTAACGAATAACACGTTTTTTCCGTTACTATGTTTGCCGTAAACATAGAAAATGTACAATAATTTTATAGATTTTATTGTCGTATCACTAATTTGGTCACAAATACGAAATTTTTTCAATACTGAAGACATTTTTATGAATTAAAAAGAAAATACAAATTTGTTTTAATTTTTGTGTTTAAACAATGGCTTCAAAAGATAGGCGTTGTTGTAGTAATGATAAGATTGTGAAAGGTAATGATGACATGGCAACAAGTGATAAATAATGAATCAATATGCTTAATTGATGTAAATTATATTAAATATTGCTAATACTACTAAATAATTTATAATATAAAAATTTGTACATTGTATTTATTATAAGTTATGTTGTAAAAAGTATATTTAATAATAAAACAACGGAATAATCAATAAAAAATTATGAATTAAAAAAATCAACAGATGTTATAAATACTGTATATCATTAATATTAAAATATTTGAGTAATCATTAAATTAAGTAACAATTATTAATTAATATTATTTATAAAATAATTATTTTTGAATAAATACTTTGATAATCTATGTGAATTGTAATGATAAAACTTTATTGTTTTAATCATATATTAATAATATACTAAAAATTAAAAATATGTTATTTAAGGTCTATATTATAGATATTATGTTTTCATAATTTCTAGAATAATGACTATTAAGTGTTGATTAAGCATTTGAATAACAATTCCTTGGCGTCAATAAATAAAGGATATGAACTGGGATTAGTAAAATGAAAATGATAATTTTTCACTTGTTTATCAAATTTACAGTCAAATATATCAAAAACTAATATAATCTACTATTAGAACAATTCAATTTTAATCTGTTTGCCCAGGATAGTTAGATTCACATTATAAAGAGCTCATTTTTAATAAGTTAATGCTACTTATTTGTTGTTTTTATCAGAGTCAAATTATTACCTGGAACTTGTGTAAAATCTACCTGTGTGTCACAAACTGTTTAACCAGTAAACAACTTAATAAATACCAAATGGCATACGTGATGACCTGTGACATTTAGTATTTTTATAAATGATTTATATAATATTTATTATGATTAACAATAACGGATAAGAGAAGTATAAAATAATATTTGAAGCACTTCCGTTAACATTTCACTTATTTATAAATCATGTGAGTGTTTTTATATTAATTTAAACAATTTTATCTATAGAAATGTATTTATCAAACAGGAATAATGATTATAATAAAATTTATTATTTATAAACAAACGTTAATTTTATTTAATAACCATATAAGCGAACAAATGTAATGAGTTAACATAATAAATACTATATTTTAAAATATGTAATAGTTTTAATTTGTGAGGTAACATGTCGGTCTAATACAGATAAATATTTCTAAATGAACGTTAATATGACCGAGAATTATGAACATAACAGAACACGACAATAACTCATCAATTATAAATGTCTATTCAAAAAGTGACAAGCTAGATGTATTAGGGGTTTTCATAATATCTGTCAGGTAGATTTTATTCAGCAACCAATAATGATATCAAAAAGTTTTTTAAACCTCAACTATGGATTTTTCTTATATGTATTCCCCAGAAGACACAACTAATATGTAGTTATTGCTGTACAGAAAACCTACCTGTGCCGGCCTACCGGTGCTCGAATTTAGTTGTGTCTTCTGGGGAATACATATAAGAAAAATCCATAGTTGAGGTTTAAAAATCTTTTCGATATCTTTATTGGTTTCCGAGTTAAATGTATTTTAGATATTAATTTTACCTGACAGATATTATGAAAACCCCTAATATTAATCCACGATCATGAACTCACTACACCAGAGATTAAGCAACATATACGATGGCTATGCAATAAACAGCTATTACAAGACCACAAACAAGTTTCATTCAAAGGTGTTGAAAAAGTTTGGCGAGATGTATCACCAAGTTACTTAATTGTGCTTGCTATTGATGCTAAGGGAACTAGTACTGTTGTTTGCGAAAATTATCAAATGAAACCAGATTGCTCATTAATAATTACTGATAATGCTTTAATTGAGATGAATCCATTTGGTGAGCGTCATAACGTGGACAGTAATTCTGGTGATCAAGATCAAAATAATACGAATTTCCAAAAATCGTTTGTCATCAGAGAAGCAATTAAAGAAAAAATGTCAGACTTTAATAATACCAGAACCACCAAAAATGTAAGATTTTCAATGTTTAACTCGTTGTAATGTATATTTTATAATTAAAACACTAAATAATTAGGTACCGGGAAATTATTTTTATAAAAATTTGAAAATATATTTTGACACATAATTGATTGCCAGTAAACAAATTACAAATTAAATAAAAATAAGTTTGTTTTGTTCAATGTTTCAAAATATAATTTTAAAATCCGAATATAAATATTTTTCCAATAATTATAATTTAATTATTTGTAATTCAATTCTTTTTTCTATTAATATTTAAATTATTAATTTTTTTACATTTTTCATACATTATAGAATAAATATACCAGTACCATTTTCACCCCTAATTATATGGGATCAATTGGACATGGCTTACGTAAATATGATAAATCGAATTCTATAACCAATAAAAATAAAGAAGTCATTAAAATGATTAAAACAATGAGATGGAATATTTTAAAACAATTTAAAAAGGTATCATTTATTGGTGAGGGTGGTTTTGGGAAAGTATATAAAATGAGAGAACGATCAACAGGTGAACTCTTTGCTATCAAGAAAATTGCCATCAAAGGTATCGTAAATTAAAGCTTTTATGATTGGATGCAAAATGTGAAAACAATTTCTTCATAAATATTCTACAATTTAAATTCAAGTGAAGTCCAGAATATATTAATAAAATACACTATTATACAGATTTAGCATGGTAAGTAATTCTTAATTAGGTCATGGGTAGCTAACGAAAAATGCTTTGTTCAATATACCATGGTAGTTTACGGATATTGATAAGTTTGACATTCTAAACATTATATATTTGTCATAGTTATTCATTCATAGTTTTAAAATGAGTGGACAAGATTTATGAATGGGATATATATAAATTTGCATTTGTAAAGTAATACAGTATTTTACAATAAAAACTAAATAAATAGTAATTATTAATTCAACGTAAACTATTCATTCACTAATAAAGCATCCCACCCAGCTACTAATACTAATAGACTCATTTAATAACTGAATGAATAAATATGACAAATATATAGATTAAAGTGCCAAACTTATCAATATCGGTAACTCCCACTGTATATTGAACAAACCATTTTTCGTTAGCTACCCGGACCTAGATAAGAATTACTTATGATGATAAATCAGTATAATGGAGTGAATTTTATTAATATTCTCCAGCCACATCACGTGAATTTCAATTTTAGTATACATTTTTCATCATAAACCAGCATATTTATACAATATAATTAAAATGACCATTCTCATATAGAATTGAGTAAAAAAGAAATACTCCGAACATTCTCAGAAGCCCAACACTTATCTAATATCGGCCACAATTATGTAGTTAAGTACTACAATTCATGGCGATACAAAACTAATATATACATTCAAATGGAATTGTGCAAGTATAATTTGCGAAAGCTGCTAAAACGAAAACCACAAGTATTTGGTCGACAATCAGAAGATCCCATGAATTGTGTCGAGTATTTCATTTCGTGCGAAATATTCAAAGAAATCTTAGAATGCGTTCAGTATTTGCATGAATCGAAACCACAGATCATTCACAGAGACCTCAGACCTGAAAACATATTAATCGCAATGAATGTAAGGAACGGCAGATTTTTAAAGTTATGTGACTTCGGTTTGGCGACAGTTCACGACAAATGCATTCACTACAGGACATCGCAAAAACATACACCAGATATCGGGGACTTGCGATATCAGGCACCTGAAATTGGTCATTGTAAAACATATGACCACAAATCTGATATTTATAGTCTGGCTTTGATTGGAGGTGAACTATTTGACGTGGATGTTATATTTATTGAACCAAATAGGTAAGATGTAAGAGACATAATATAAATAATTTAACTAACCAATAATTTGTTCATATACAGCGCCTTATCATACACGGCATATAATGAAATGCTAAATTCACCAGTGTCAAAATTATTCAAAATATTGTCCGCAATGATTGTATTGAATTGGACTAAAAGGCCGGAATGTAGTCAAGTGTTGGCTATATATGACGAGTGGGCTATCAATAAGAATATTCTTACAAATGATACAGAATGTGTTTCCAAAATGAACCTGCTTAGCCACAATATTAACCCTTTTTTCTTTGAGTTTTTATCAGTGAAATTGCGAAAATAAAATAATAAATAATTATTTAAAAATATTATATACGGATAATAACTTATTACGATTAAAGAACTTAAATAATAAAAATGATGTATCGATACGAATAAATAATATTTAGTTAAGATTCGGAAGATTAGTTAATGTGATATATTGTGGTCAAAATTTATATTTTTTTAATTATTGTAGTTTGATGGCAATTTTGTAAATTAAATTAATTAAATTCTTTTAATATATTTATTTTAAATGTTGATATTTTATTAAAAAATAATTCAGTCTTCTGAGTGCAATGCGTGCCAATAGATGACATGTTAGTAGTACTGTATATCTATGGGGAGAGTGAGTGAGAGAGAGAGAGAGAGAGAGAGAGAGAGAGAGAGATCAGTGACTGTAAAAAGATTTGTGATAATTATATTGAATATACGATTATAACTTGTGTTGAGTCCGTACAACAAAAAATCATTTATAAAATAGAAATTATTGTCGTTTAACACAAACGACAGGATGTCTGACACACACATACACTGGCATTGGGAGGACAGGGAGTAAGTGCCCGACCAAACTCACTGATCAATAGTTACAGTCCCTCTCAAAACATACACACATTTACCACCAGTCAGTCCATTGTTAACATATATTTAGGTCTCTCTCTCTCTCTCTCTCTCTCTTCCCCATAGATATACAGTACTACTAACATGTCATCTATTGGCAGGCATTGCACTCGGAAGGCTGAATTATTTTTAATATAATATTAACATTTAAAAATAAATATTTTTAATTAATTCAATTTCCAAAATCNAATGAGATACCATTCCCTTTCTATGGGTAGCTGTCCATCAAAATTACATATAATGAGGGAATGGGATGTGAAGTGAAATCAAAACACTTATGCCGTGTATTTCTCGTGTGATATAAAAAGGGATTAAAAGTTAGACATATTAACAAGGTTACATGTGGAAAGGGTATTAACGTAGCATGTAGTTATAAGTTAAACAATTTATCAAGCTTACCATTTTTAATTCGTTCTAATTATCTAGATAATTTTTGCCAAACCAAGCAATTTTGGACAAGTACTTGACATTTGCTATGAATAATGTTTTGTGTATTTTTTGCTTTTTAATGAGCATTAATAATAATTGAGGGTTTATTCTAGTATATGTTATCTATACACCCCATTCCCCACTTAGTCATACCGTACCCCTGGCTATCAGTTATGTTTCAATTTATTATAATTTCCTTTTCTTTCTTATTATATCACAAATACTCAGTATATCTAATGATATTTTTTAGTCATTTTCTCCATTCATTCGCTGAATTGAATGATAGAAATCAGTGTTTATTATGTATATTATGTATGATATGTAAAATACACCAGAAATATATATAATATTATGTATGCATTTGGTGTCAAATTAGATTTTGCATTAATTGGTTATTTATGAGCACCGAGAGGGTAATAATATTCTGGTAAAAAAGCCAAATGATAAGCGATTTATTATCATACTCTTAAAATATACTAAATATAGCAAGGCATTTTTGTATAAAGTGTAGAAATTAAAATATCGGTATACAATGTGGTAAAAAAATTAATGCCTAAATTGTGATTGATTAGATAATAATTTGATATGAAAATCTCCAAAATAATATTGAAATATCTTAATGTATTAATTAATTGCGTGCATTAAACTTTATTCAAATATTTTTTGTATAATCCTATTATATCAAATATAATACGTAAATAACAAAATCATTAATAAATGCCTTTTACAGTGAAGTGAGTATTCATTATAACAATTACACCGTATATGAAGCGATACTTAAAATACGTTTTTTCAAAACATTTGTCTCATAGAAAATAAAAGCACTTTTTCTCTGCAGACAAACGTTTGCTAAGCCTTCAGAGCACATCATAATTGCCTATAATTTTCATCCACTTATATATCATATATGAATGTATAGTGTATTAAAAACTGACAGAAGAGTTATATAAAGTATTTTATAATACATAATATACAGTGTATATACATATGAATAATGTAGGGGCCGAACCAGTATTATTCCCATCATACTTTTTCCCGTTGATCGATAGCGCCTATCATTTAGCACTGGTATGCTTTCTCATCCCCCCATAAAACCATAAAAAAGTAAAACCTCTTAAAAATATAATATTTTGTGAAAAATATTTCATAATTTTTTGTTTTTTCTTACGTTTAATTTGAATGTTTAGTGTTTGAAATGCATTACGAATTCAGTGTTTAAGATACAAACTAATGGTTAGCGCGTAGAGTGTTGTGTTGAAAAACCTGATTATTATATGTTAGGGTAGACGTGTGCTTCGTATGATGGGACTGGTAGATGGGAATGGTATACCCTTTTTGCAAATTGAAGTTCACTTTTAGAGTTCAAACAGGAATAGAAATAAAAAGTTTTTAAGTTCAAGTTTTAAATACTTTTTTAATTTGTTTAGGAATTATGTTGCAGTATTATTGATGTATTGATACAAATATTATGCAGAATATTCAGTGTTTAGAAAATGTATTGCAAATATAATTAAGAATTTAATTTGAAAACTAATTAATTATTTCCCTATGACTGGCAAACAAATATTATTTAGCAATCAATCAATAAACTCATAAACAGTTAATCAAAAAATATACATGAATTGTACGAACACTTCAGTGCAAAACAGATGGATATTTAAAAAACATTTTTACATTTGAATACTGAATAAAAGTATTCATTGAAATACTTGTTAAATATAATAAAATTTCATTAAATTTTTTGTGCGCTAATATTTGAATGTTTAGTGTTTGAAATGCATTACGAATTCAGTGTTTAAGATACAAACTAATGGTTAGCGCGTAGAGTGTTGTGTTGAAAAACCTGATTATTATATGTTAGGGTAGACGTGTGCTTCGTATTATGGGACTGGTAGATGGGAATGGTATACCCTTTTTGCAAATTGAAGTTCACTTTTAGAGTTCAAATAGAAATAGAAATAAAAAGTTTTTAAGTTCAAGTTTTAAATGCTTTTTTAATTTGTTTAGGAATTATGTTTTGCAGTATTATTGATGTATTGATACAAATATGCAAAATATTCAGTGTTTAGGAAATGTATTGCAAATATAATTAAGAATTTAATTTGAAAACTAATTAATTATTTCCCTATGACTGGCAAACAAATATTATTTACCAATCAATCAATAAACTCATAAACAGTTAATCAAAAAATATACACGAACACTTCAGTGCAAAACAGATGGATATTTAAAAAACATTTTTACATTTGAATACTGAATAAAAGTATTCATTGAAATACTTGTTAAATATAATAAAATTTCATTAAATTTTTTGTGCGCTAATAATAAATGTATATATTTTTATTAATTTAATAAAATTTAATTTAAATTCCTTTTTTGGTTAATAGTGTGCTTATGGATTAAGTGGTGCTACTGTACAATGGGGTTGGGAGGACCGGGAGTTTAACAGGGCTAACATGAGCTCAAAATAAGAGCAGAAATTGTTTTTCACTCTCAGTTTTGCGTGTCTTTTGTGAGTTTGAAAACTCAATACGAGAGAGAGAGAGAGAGAGAGAGAGAGAGAGCATTAAATAGAACAAAGTTTTATATCCCATTGAATAATAATCTGAAACCTCAAAAATAGTCTCTCTCTCTCTCTCGGGTAATAAAAAGTACTGGACTTCTGGTCTATTATCTACTGGCTCACAGGCACTTTGACCCAACACCCAGTCCCACATAAATGGGGGATTGTATCCAGAAGTAAAAATAAAAATATTATCATTAAGTTAAAATATTTTTAAAATGTACCTAAAATTATTTACAAAATAACCTATAAGCTAGATTAATATAAGCTAGATAGATTTGAACTGTATTAGATTTATATCTATTGAATTAGGTCTGGGGTCAATTGAATGCCTACCCTGCCGGTCCCCTAACATTAAATACCCATCCGATTCAGGCTCTGATTCACAGCTTCCAGGCCTGGCATCCATGGGTTGTGTCTATGGAATAGTGAACATCTGTAGCAGAGATTGTCATTTTTCTGGGTATATATTTGCGTTGACAATGAACACGAGTGCGTGCAGAGCACTGGTATGTCTATGACTGGATCACTCCCTCCCCTATGGTTGCCAACCGTTGCCGCAATGGTATCGACTGGTTCTCCAGTTCTCCAGGCGCTGTGTATTTCTCTTACTGTCCGTACAGTTCACTCCACATATACTTACGATATCTTTGAGATAATCACAGAATTTGTGTATTATTTGCAAAGAATAAGGAATTGTTAGTAGAATTTAGTGTAAAATTATAGAATATTCTGAATATTTTTTGAGTATGAAGTGTATTAGTGGTAGTATAGGTGCACATTAGGGTATGAGCACCTGTATGTCACATATCTCATCAAATTGTATCAATAAGGGAGAGGGATGTGAGAGCGAGAGCGCACCAGTAGTTTATTCTTGCAGTGATAGCTGTCTCCTCTGTCTATTCAAATACAATGCAGTAGTTCGGTGTCGGCGCCGCCTAATACACACAGCAAACCCTATCCCCTCCACAATTGCACTGCAATACTGGTGCTGATCATACAGTATATATCAGCTACAATACCAGTGCGCCAAACCATTGGATGTGCACTGTATTGATATATACCATACATACCAGTTCTCGGGTTGTATTATATGTGCGAACCCTAAACCCTAGACTCGATTCAGTGGTGGAGTGGCTATAGTGCGAGAGTGAGTGAGCACCGGGAGTTTTGTATTGGCATAGTGTGTGTGTCAGTCAGTGCCTCTGCAGTAAGTGTGGAAGAGTAGCACATATACCATCTCATAAACAGCCGGAGCTCTTCATAAGCATAATATATCGGGGAAACAAACAACCCTTTGATGCAAACCCTGTCTATCAATATTCATACGATATATACGCGTAGATTCTGGTCGATACACAACAAGGGAACTGGAGTTATAGATATTCAACACATAAGTGCAGTGTTGTGTGGATAACCTAAAAATATATAAGACATATAGACCTATCTATACGTCAATCTGATTGATTTTGTTTGACAGTGAGTGCACTGGCTGTCAAAATAAGTGAGCTACCAGTGCTCTCTCGCTCACTCCGTGTGTTGATTATATGATTATATAATTTGTTTGTTGCTATCAGTGGGCTATACATACAGTGAGTGCTATTACTGTACTCCAAACGCTGTGTATACTGACTGTCATTATAGCCACAAACATAAGTATACATAATATTCTGTGCCCTTTGTATCCACTCGTATCTCCAAATGATTTTGTGAATATTGACTACCAGTGCTGTTGAATATACATTCTTGTGAACGAGGTAAGTTTTCTTCCTGGCTTAAATGTTATTTTAATGGATTAATGTATGAACGGGTGGGTATGCCTGTTTGGCGCCGATATGTGCACTTCAAAATCCATACGTATTTTGTCGGTTGGATTATATCTACGCTTATTATAATACGTGTATATATTATATGCGAATAATAGCGAGAATATATTATATATGATATTTTTTGGCGCATATTTTTGTAGCCTATCCCTCCCTCCCTGTGCTCCATAGTGTTGTGTGTGACTGACTACGGAGATTGATTGAATGGATACACACACCGCCAGTCCCCCTGTCTGTCCCCCAGATTTTTATATAACAATTGAAATCCTCCCGAAAAATACTCCAAGAGTTTGCATTGTATTTGTGTGCACTATTGTAGGGGAACGGTATGTATGTGTGTGTGTGCGAGGAGAGTTAGCACAAGGATAATAGGGTCCTAACTATGTTACATAACGTATATATAATATTTTGCAAAAGTTTAATATTTTTTGCTGAGTATTAAAAATTTTTTGATAGAAAAGTATTTTTGTGAATATATTTTGTGCTTAAAAACAAAATATTTTTGTGACAAATATTTCTGTCAATTATTTGTCATATTTTAAGCGATGTTTTTGTTGTTGTTTTGCGGCATAAAGTGGTTATCTATGCGCTAATGAGAGGGCACAGGGGTTATGAGGAGGGGGTTGGGATGTCTTGAGGGGACTGACAGATGCTAGTTATCGGTACGTATATCTTAGGCTCGCATTTTTTGTCGGTCAGTACCACCTATTCATAGGGTTAGGGAAAGGGAAGGGAGTTTGAGGGGCCAGACAGTGAGCATAACATATAATTTAGTTTTATTTATGAAACATAATGTGTTATCTCATGAAAACACATATGAATTAATTGACTGTTAATTATATAATAAGAGACACTTTTTTATACAACGTTTACAAAATGATTATTAATTATTATTTACGAAATGATATATAAAAGTGAAAATATTATGCTTTATTCAGCTGTCATTTGAGTTTTATATTTTGATTTATAATAATAGTAATAATTATTAGGTGTATATTAAAACTAACCTCCTTTTAATATTACAGAGGATCTTGAATAGTGTACAAAAATATTCAGTAATATATCGACAATATGTTGAATATTGTTTTGCTAATCATTTAATACAGAATTATTTTTAAATTATAACTTAAGCATAGAGTATTATGGTATAGTTATGTATTTGTAGATATGAATAGGGACTGGGAGGGTCGGGTGGGTTTAAAAATAGAGAGAATACCCCACAATGAGTGGAGACAATTATCAAAAAATACAATATAAATACATAGGAATACTGTTGTGTATAATACTGAGCGAATACTTCGCGGATTATATACCAACACTCATATCACATGTCTCTCAATGTTTTCATCGCGAAAAATGTATTGAATTTGAAGAGTCTATGAGAATATAATTATATAATATAAATATTTTTCTGTTATTTGAATAGACATTTGAATGGAAAGATTTCTTTTTAATTTCCATTATTTGAGTATTTGTCTAAATAATTACATATATTTTTGTTGCTTGAGATTATTTTTTCTATTATATAATGTATGAGAAGTATATTGTGAATTGCATTATTGTTTAGGTTATAGAATTGTTATTAATAAGCAAATTGCAGAGTTTTATAATGAAATACTGTTTAAATCAATGATTATATACAAAAGCTATAATAGCAATAATAATAAAGATTAATATTTAATTTATAGTTTGTACAATGCACACCTGGAATATTCTATTTAATCAAAGTAAATAGCTAGTATAAATAATGGTAAAGTAAGTGAGAATAGTATTCAGTATATAAGATAAGGTATTGATTTAGTATTTTCATAGAAATATTTTATAGATACAAATATTGTCAGTATTTTTATGTAACTATAATTTACTTAAATATGAATAGTGAAGTTTATAAGGTAACTGACTTACATTAAATTATTCATTAGCTTTAGATAGCAATAAACTATAAGAATATTCTGTTGTTGTTTTATATATTCCCCATTGTGTACATGAATTGCCTGAATATATTATAATTAATTAATGCAAATGCAATTGAATATTCACAAGAAATATAGTGAATGCCAATCAAATTGGTTTAATCCATGAGAGATTATTACTAGATTTTAGATTTGAAAAATTTAAACATTAAGTTTGATGATGTGAATTTTTAATTAAAATTTTTTATATCATAAAGATAGTGCCATTATGGTTATAACAAAAAAAATCAGAGCATTTTTTATTAATAATAAATCTATTCATATTAAAATTATTAATACTCTCGTATGCAAATATTTATTTTAGAAAAAATAATTTTATTATCGTTTCATATACTTTTTGTGTCAAAGATTTATAACCACTTACTGTAGTTACAGTTAATTTTCAAAAAACAACTTTTCTTTTTGTGTTTATTTTAGTTTCAGATATAAAACTTTATTGTCAAGTAAATAAGTTTAGATTTTATTAGTGTACTTACTTAATCACGTTTTAAAATGTAAATTAAATTCTGAATAATGAACTAATTTTATGCTATTTTAAAAATAAATATTTAAAATTTCAAACTTATATTTCTATTTAGAATTTATTAAAATTTATTTCAATGAACACTTTATAAAAATAACAAAAAAAATATT
>CAJPVJ010000857.1:0-19921 GCA_905397405.1 Oppiella nova
TGTTCAATAGACACAAACAACAAAACGCTTCGGCAGCACAAACAACATACCGGTGCGCCCATGGCTTTCACATTATGCACATCAATTACGTACATCCATGCTTGGCTAATACTATTTGCACCCTGCATAATTAGATTTAAGCTAAACTAGCTTGTTGAATAAGTTTATTAATTTGGTTTATTTTATGTACGTGCTTGAACAGTTATTTATTTGCACAAAATTAAGTTCATACGAGTTTATAGTTTGTATGATTTTGTTTTCATTCATAAATCTCTAATAAATGTATTGAATTTATTTTCATTTAATTAAGTTAGTACAGGTATTTTAAGTTAAACAAAAGTTGAAACTATTTATCTAGGTACTGGTTACTTTTACAAAGACTAATGAATACAGTATTTTGCACATTAGAAAAATATTATTTTATTACAGTAGTTACAAATCATCATGATTATATCTGGATATAATTGAGCCTTTAAACACAATTTACTTTTGACTACTAATTTTAATTTTACATTATTTTTAGAATTAATATTTATAAATCCTGTATTAACCTTAATTAAAATTGGTTATAGTTGTAAATATAATATTTAGACTAGAAATCTTCATAATTTATACCATATTGCAGACAAATCTTGAAGTGAATTAAATGTTAGTAAGACTATACATAAGCATTGACAGAAAAAAATACTCATTAACTCATTAACTAAAAATTGAATATTTTAATGATTTAATGCTTTTTTAAAATCTAAAGATAGTGTAGTTGTGAGTGGAATTTGAATTGATTTTTAATTTAATACTTAACTCTAATACAGTATTAATTTCAATTTATTCCTTTGAATCTCTCTCTCTCTCTCTCTCTCTCTCAGAATTTTTGTGATAATTAATTAGTTTTACAAATAAGTTTCGTAACTATTCTTTGTTAACAACTCTATTACTGTAAAGACATTTACCTTTGATCACACTATTAAAATATAAATACTTATGACATAATATTTTTGTATATATTAATTATTAAAGCAGTTGCAGTGAAAATTATAATAAAATAAATGAATATAAAAAAAATCTAACACGACTTTTATGATTATTTAATTAGGGATAATAATAATTAATGGTGAAAAAATCTAATCATCAATTCAGTAGACAATTGATGACAAACTTCTAGTTTTTAGTTTTATGATGTCCTTCAATACAGTGGCGGAACACTTGTGGAGACATTTGAAAAACAATTAAATTATTGACAGAAAAGTTTTAAAGTTTTATTTAAATAGTATGAAGTCCCGTATAAATAGTAATTAAGTCATAATTTTATTTATAAACAATAATTATTGTGTGAAAAATTAATTTACTTGAATGATTTATACTATTTTTAGAAATAATGATAAAATTCATTAAAAGTTTTGTATTTTTAATGAATTACAATATAGAAATAAATATTACAAGCTTATTCATTGAAATTATCATTGATATTTATTATCCATTGTCATTAACATTACAAATGCTCATAAATAATTAAAATATTTAATTTAAATGTAAAACTATTTAACAGATCCTTCATTCAAACATACAAAATTCAGTATAACTATAGCTAACTATAGCCCACATTCAGTGGTATACTGACGTGTATTAAGAATATGTCATCAGAATATACTGTACGGGTATATATCGATTGTATTTAAAAGTTGTGTTCACTTGTAGGTACTTTTGAATAAAAATTATTTTATTAATAATTAAGCGTTTATTAATAAAATATAATCCTTTACTAAAATATTATTACATTACCCGCCAGGTTAGTCAGAATTTTTAAAATATACATATTGTATGATTTGTGAGATTCTAGTTAAAATACAATTTTTTAGTAATTAATTGTGTTTGCATATGAATTTGCTGCAAATCTACTGATTATATAAACAAATATATAAAATATTAATAAAAATCCTAATATATTTCCTAAAATTCTAAACATATTTTACAGAATTTTTATTAATAATAAATTAATAAAATATTTTAATGTTAAATATGACAATACATAGAACATTGACATAACATATGAAAATACAATTAATATTTTCTATAAAACTTATTTTCTATGAATTATTATACTAGTACACCAATTGATTTAACTATATTATAAATACGCCACTGATTCGTATGTAATATAAGTATATAAATTATATATTTTAAATATATTTTATGGTGAGTATACCTCGCTGTCAATATTCAAGGGTATTTAGCTCATTTGTATGTTGACTAACTCTAATAAATATTAATTTTATAAAATAAGAAAAAAGTTTTTTATTTAAATCGGTTTTGTTTGGTATTTAAAGAGTGAATCTCACGACTCGATTGATTATAAATAAGTTGTGTTTTATAGTCTGTGGTTTCGATAGTTAAATATCTAATTCATAGTTTTAAAACAAATTGTTTTATAAGAAATTATGAGTTATTTAGCAATAGTGGTGACGATTCTGTCGATAAGCACAAGTAGTTGGGCTCAGAATCAATGTGTCTGTCCTACCAGTGATGATGACTTGAGTACTTTGAAGTCAGTTTTTATTGTAAGTAAGAATTTCTCAAAATATTTCAGCTAAATATTTCTACTAGTCAAAAAATTCAATAATTAAATTTTAAAAATTGATAAATAATTAGCTTATGAGACATGGCATCCGAGCCCCTTGGACTACCTACCCATTGGATCCATTTGCTGCCAACAACTCGCAGCGATTCCCTAACGGAGGCTCACAATTGACTGATGTATTCATTATAACAGAAATAATATATAAACTAAATAAAAATTATAATATACTCTATATCTGATTGAATCACAAAATCTAAGGCTGGTATAGATCAGGCGTATAATATGGGCCGGTATTATAAGCAACGGTACGGCAAGTTTATCGATGAGAATCCCAAAAGTGCTTTCTTGAGGGCATCGGCAGCTCAACGATGTATCGACACCCTGTCCATTGTGGCCAAAAAGTTGTGGCCCCCGGCAGTCGATAATAAAAAGCAATGGCAGCCGGTAACTTTTGACAAATACAATACCTGTACCTAATTATAATAATTTTAATGTCTTTTTCAGATGATATTTTCATTGCCACAAAAGATCGATAGCGTATGTCTAACACAATAAAAAAAATTGTTGTTTGCATTTATTTATCTAATAAATAATCATTGAATGATCTCATATAGCAGACAACAAAACAATTATTTCCAAATCGATTAATGTTTTTTGTTTTCAATTTTATTGAATACTAATTAATTATATACATTATTATTAAATTAGTTAGAATTTTACTTTTTTTAGTGAATTGTTTCCAAAGTAAAAACGTTTAGAAATTTATCAATTAATTTATAAAATATATTCAGATTTTATACGAAGAGCCGGATTGCGAGCACGCGGAGGAAGAGGAGCAAAAAAATCTGAAGACTCCTGAAGTACAGGCCTATGAGGCCGACCCTAAGATACAGGTTACAGATATTTACGATACAACTAAAACATAGACTTTTGTAACAAAAACATTTTATTTATACTGTATTTGCATTGAAATGTTCAGGAATTATACAAATTCACGAAAGAAAAGACTGGACTTAAGGCCGACATGTATTCAGTGACCAAAGCGTTTGATTGTATCCGTTGTGAGAAACTCAATGGACTTCAATCGCCCGATTGGGCCACACCTGAGATCTACGATAGGATGGGTGATGTACTGTCCAATAGACTCAACTTCTTCTATAAGTCCACTAAAGCACAGAGACTTAGGGCTGGTATGTGTTGCCACAAATGTCCGTATTTTAATTTTTACCATTTATTAAATCTAAAATTTAGGACCAATTCTTGAGGACTTCAAGACAAATATGGATAATGTTATTAACGCTAAGGCGACCGATAAGCCTAAAAAAGTATACATTTATACCTCGGTAAGTGATTAACACCATAAATCACTATAACTTAAAAACACTAATTTTAAATTTATAAATGAGTGGTTATTAATTAATTAAATTTTTTGATATCATATATATCTATCTAAATAATAGCATGACTTCAAAATCGCATCGGTATTATCAGCTCTGGGTGACCCTCAACCCAAGTACCCTCCCTTCGCGGCGGCCCTCATACTTGAATTGCACAAAATTGGCGACAAAAACATCGTACGGGCCCTCTATGTGGACCAGACGGTCAACTGGCCCTACACCGCCATTAAGCTACCCCTCACCAAATGCCAGGTCAAAGCAGGTAATCCTCAAAAGCCAGATACGCTTGTCAAACATATTGCTAAAGACATTTCATCGACACTTAAAAAACTATCTCCCATTGAATTACCGAAATTTGGTGCCAATAAAACTACAGGTCCAGGTGCTAAGGACTGTACTTTCGAGAACTTTGTCAACTCGATCGCCGACTTAACACCAGTGGACTGGCGATCCGAGTGTGGACTGGACTGTAAGTATGACCCCTTCAAGTCGGCTGAAGACAATTTGGGACAAACATAGTGTGACTGTCAGAGAGCACTGGTAACCCATTATACTGTAATATGGGTGCTTTCGAGTGCAAGAATTTATTGATTTATAAATTGTATACTGTATACAATAATACTGTATTACATTTAAAGTTTAATTCAAATAAAATTCAAATGAAAACACAGTTAATTAATTAATTCATAGTATGAAAACTAAGCTAGCTATTAATGGTCCCGCGCAACAATTAGCCCCTTTTTTGCTACTCTAGTAATTACTACTTAGTGTCAATTTTGCAAATTAAGTTATAACAACGGTTTAGTCATTTAGAGTAATATTTCCGGATTAACCAAAATATGTCTCAAATCCTTCGTAAAGACACTTTCGACAGGATTTGTGACGATTTGTGTGAAGTATTGCTGTCTTACGAGACATTCACCGATTGATTCCGTCACCAATCAGTCTCTAAACAGTTCCAGAGATTGGTTTACACGACACAGAAAGACATGACCATTGATTACAAACTCTTGAATAGGATTACTACAAAGACACAAACTGGTGAAGAGTACTTCGACGCCAACCGAATGGCCATTATTATGAGAAAGTGTCTAAACGTTCAACGAATCGATTGCTTACAAATTAATAATGACAGACATCTGTTTGAAATCATTCACCAGTTTAGACACCATTGGCCTAACCTTAAGGAACTGTATTTTTATGTGGAGCAAACTGGTGGCACAAATGAGTTCTTGAATTTTCTGTACCCTATGTTTGGCAAACAACTCACTCGTATCACTGAAGTGGACTCCGGGGCCATACTATCTCTGACTGATTGTCCAACTCTGTCGCATCTGATTCTTATCGTACTTCCCGATGCTTTTGGACCACAAAACCAATTACTTGTCAAGAATTTAGTGTCACTTACATTCAAAATGATTTGTGAATCCAATATAACCTTCGATAACAATCTCTTCAAGACATTCATTGCGGCCAATCTATCCCTCAAACGTCTTAAAGTCAAAAATATTCCTCCAAATACTGAATCCAAAGAGACAACCATTCAATTCCTGAAACATTTGACTCGATTAACGAATTTAAATGAATTGAGTCTTACTTTTTGTTTATTTATCCATCAGAACCACCACTTAGAATATTTTGTCTCCTATTGTCTGTACAACTCGTTCAGAGATATCGGCCTAAAGTGTGTGTCTCTCAAGAAGTTGAGACTCCAACTGAGTACAGATCATCCGGCACTCAATGATGAGATCATGGATTCAATCCAACACTTCCGGTGCTTAAAACGTCTAGAATTGATACTCTATTCTGTAGGCAACTCAAGAGAATGGGATTCATTTGAGTGAATGAGTCGATGGCCGCAATGCATATCCCATCTGTCACTCAGTTTACATCCAATGAGTTAAGAATTCATTGCCAAAATCGACACAATCCTACCGGCGCTCCAGTATTTGAAAATCTATGACCAATCTTTCAGTGAAACCCGAATTTGTTTGAATCACTACTCAAGACTATCACTCCTTCAGATCCTCATCATTGATAGTTTTCCTAAGATTGAAGTCAATCTCAATGACGTGAATGAATTGCATAAGAAATGCCACAAACTGAGACATTTAGGCCATAATATTGATATAAAATTCTAACTTTAGAACTAATTTCAGACATTTTGACAGTAGAGTCAACACTTAATTTGTAAAACAGTTAATTTTGTGAATCTAAATTCATAAAGTCTTATTTTATTATTTTAATCGCTTTCTTTTATTCAATTTGTACGTATTCATTAAAATTAAGGTATTTTGTACTTTAAATGTTTTTCAATAACTTATTATAGATTCTATACTATACTACTATGTATAGAAATAGTCTACTGTATGAGTAATTAAATTACTGTAAGTTGTAAGTGATTAATGACTCATTAATATAGTGTTTATAGTACAAACTTTATACTAATATGCTATAAAACTATAACATAATTACAAATCTAATATCTAATCCAATAGTTTATAATTTTAAGAGCAATTTAAGTTACAATTCATTACTTTTGAAATTAATGTTTTTACAAAGCAATGCAACCATATTTTCAAATACAGTTTATTTGATGATCTATAGGTTATAACAGATTATAGGATACAGTATTGGTTTAAACAAAACATAAAACTCAATCAACTGATTGTCAATCAATGGGCTATGAATGCAATGAATGGCGGAGTCTTAGGAAGAATGCGATGAACTGGAGGACGCCCTGTGATCTGTTTTGGCCAAAGAGTTGGTTATAGCGGTGTAGACCTCAGAGATATTTGGGAAACTAGTGGTCTTCATGCGGATCACAATCCCGTTCACCTCCTGCTCGAAGACAGTGTCTGTGAATTGAGTATATCTTTTGATGGCGTCGTATGTGAAGCCCAGGAGTCGGATGTCATCCAAACTCAACGAATCAAACATCTCCTGAGGAAAGGCTTTCGACGACTCTTGAGCCAAATTGAAGTCCACGTACTTTAGTATACGGTAGGGCTCGGGCTCAGTCTCGTCCAGCGTATGAAACATGACATTCAAGACACTGATGTCTTTGTGGGTGACATACTGACTGTGCAGATACTTAAGGCCTTCCAAGAGGTCGAGAATCATATTCTTGGTCTCCGGCTGTGATATTTGGCTCCTATTTCGCTGATGAATCTGCAGGAAGTCACCCAACGTCTGTCCGTTCAAGTACTCCATAATCACGTAATTGTTTTTATACTGCATTTTCGCCACGAAGAAGATCTCGACCACATTCGGGTGATTCAAACTCATGAGTACTTTGCCTTCTGTCAGGACATTGTCGCGCGGCAGAGGTTTTATCCATTTGATGGCAAACGGGCGGCCGTTCAGTGACTCTTCCCTCATCTGTCGGGTGCCGGTGCTCCACATCCCGGCGCTGCCCTTTCCTCCGAAATTGATGTTCACTTCGACCAATTTAGAGGCCCTTTCGTTACACACCCCTCCGAATACCTTTCCGTAAAAGCCTTTCCCTATATAGGAGCCGACATCAAAGCCTATTCTACTCAACGCTCTCTTGTCTTCTTCGGGAAATGTCTCACTCTGTGGATCCCAGTCTGCCGTTGCCATCACTGTTGCTGTCTATAGATTGTCCGTTGATTTCAATATTAGATTTGTGAATATATTTGAATTGTAGTGAAAAGTCAGTAAATGAATGTAATTTAATCGTATTATTCGCGAGTGATTTATTGATTTGAGTTTCAATTCATTCATTTGTCGATTAGAAATAAATAATTCAATTAATTTATTGCCGTTATTATAGTGGTTTTAACTTGAAATTCATTTCTTAAATAGTTTTTCATTTTAGCAAATCCTATTACATCTTAAAGAGTCTAAAGAATGTCAGAAACTTTCAGAAGAGACACTTTCGACAGGATTTGTGACAATTTGTGTGAAGTATTGCTGTCTTACGAGACATTCACCGATCGATTCCGTCACCAATCAGTCTCTAAACAGTTCCAGAGATTGGTTTACACGACACAGAAAGACATGGAAGTTGATTGGGGACTCATGAGGAGGATGACTGCACGGAACCAATCGGGCGAAGAATACATTGACGCCAATCGTGTGGCTATTATTACGAAGAAATGTGCGAATATTGAGCGCATCGACTGCTCCCATGTTTGCGAGAGAATTAAACAATTCTTTGAATTCTTTGAAGCCATCCATAAGTTTAGAGTCTATTGTCCCAAATTGAAGGAACTGTATCTCAGTATTCGATATTCTGCTCTGAAGAGCAAGAGTTCATATCATATGTGTTCCCAATGTTTGGCCAAATTATTACCCGATTTGATGGCATCTTCTTCCTCGACAATCAATACCATCCTTTGTGTTCAAACTTATCAAATCTTATTGTCAATCAATTGGACGGTGTTTTCGATTCCCAAAACCAACTATTGGTTAAGAATTTAAAGACTTTTAAGTTTGCAATCGATTTGCCATTCAATGCTTCACTGTTTGAGACATTCATTGCCGCAAATCAGTCACTCAAACGCCTTAACTTTGCCATTCACTTAGTTCCTGAAACTCAAGACTTACTCATTCAAGTGATGACACAATTGACTCGATTTTCGGATTTAATTGAATTGCTTATAGGCTCTTATTGTAGTGAAATCTTAACGTGTTCACTATACAGCAAGTACACAAATATCGGTATAAAGTGTGTGTCACTTAAGAAGTTGTCACTCTATTTAATATCAAACCATCCGTCTCTCAATGATGAGATAATGGATTCATTCAGACATTTCCGCCGATTATCGCGTCTTGTCTTACATCTGAGTGTGAAAAGTAATGGAAATACAGACTTTAGAGAATGGGATTCATTTAAGTCAATGAGCCGATGGCCACAAACCATATCCCATCTGACACTCTCCTTATCCCCAATGTGATTGCCAAACTTCACACAATTCTACCGGCGCTCCTGTATTTAGAAATCTGGGACCCATTTGTCCACCAAAACGGCGTTTGTTTGGATCAGTACTCAAGTCTCCTATTACTTCATACACTTATAACAGTAGATACACTTCAAAGTGATCCACATATTTCTGTCAATTTGTCAGATGTGATTGAATTGCTCCGGAAGTGCCCTAAACTCTCACAAATTGGCGGTAATATCAGTATTAAGTGCTAAATTAGAAATCAATTTGTTTGAGTTATACCTCTGTATCTACTTTACACAAAATGTCTTTATTTTTTCAATAAATGTTTTAATACTCTATCATATAATACTCTTATTTGATATGCTAATGCAGTAATATAAAATTCTGTATTTTTAAAAGAGTTATACCTCTGTATCTACTTTACACAAAATGTCTTTATTTTTTCAATAAATGTTTTAATACTCTATCATATAATACTCTTATTTGATATGCTAATGCAGTAATATAAAATTCTGTATTTTTAAATTTATGTAAAATTTTAAAATATTTATTTAATGAATTAGCAATCAAATTATTTTGTAAAATGAAAATTGCCAAATTATCAAATACTAATAAAAACTAATTAATGAATTTTTGCAAAACACATATCATACCCTAACCACATGAATAATAAATGTAATTAAATAGAAATCAAAATGTTTACAATTTATTGGGAAAATGAATTCATTGTAGTATCAAACGAGTCAAACTTGATGTCGATTCTAACATGGTATCCAATGGATCCATATTCCCAATCGATTTACTGATGAATGTCCTAACGGACATCCGTTTATCCGTAGAAACTTTAGTCTTAACTTTGTTGTCGCCCACACTTAAAATATTTTTATGATTTATAGACTTTTTCGATGAATAATGCATTGGAGATAAAATTGAGACCACTTTTGCGGTTTTCGTTTTATTACTGAATTTATTATTTAATTTATTGCTAAAAATTGTTTTCTTATGCTTCGCATTGAATTGAAAATTAGTTTTATGACTTTTCTTTACATATTTGCTTCTTATGATACCCGGCATTCGTAGGGCACCTAATCTATGGGACATATAGGTCTAATTGTTTTATTGAAAGTATCATCAATTAGTGAGGCTACACTTTACCTTCATCAAATTCACCATCAAGGAAGTCGTCGTTGTCCCACCAGTGCCTCTTCCCGCCCTTTCGCTTGGGTTTCTTTGGTCCCTTCGGTACCTTTATATCCGATTCCTCGGCAAGTGTCACGTCATCCGTGTCCTCCCCTTCAGTGATGTTGCTAATGGACTCAGAAGTCGTGGACTCGTCACTGGGTTCCGTCTGTTCCTCCCCGTCCTCGGACAGCTCAGTAGTAGTCGCGTCGTTTTCCGACTCAGCCGCCGATCCTGTGATTACTTCTACGACTTCTGACTCCTCAGTAGTAGTCGTAGTGGATATGGACTGAGTTGCAGGAGATTTCTGTTTTTTAATAACCCTTAACCCTTTAGCAGCCTTTGATCCTTTAGTAACCTTTGACCCCGTAATAGTTTTGAAACTTTTCTTAGTCTTTGTTGTGCTAATTGATTGAACAGTAGATTCTTCTGTATCCTCTGATCCTTCACTAGCATTCGTAGTGTTCATTGACTGAGTTGTCGGCACCTGATGTTTATGAGTAACCTTTGACCGAACACTGGATTCTGTACGTTCTTCTGTGACTTCTGTCCCTTCATTAGTAGTCATACTGGCTATGGATTGAGTTGTCGGGCCTGAATGGGAAGTCTTTGAACCTTTGCTAGACTTTGTTGTGTTTATTAATAAGTCAGTTGATTCAATATGCTCTTCAGCGATCTCTGGCCTTACATTAGCGTTGATTCTGTCAACGATTTGAATAATAGATTCTGTGTGTTCTTGTATATCGTCTGCTCCATCAATAGTATTAGTAGACAATAGGGACTGAGTTGTCGATGCACTCAGTTTTTTGGTAGCCTCTGAGCCCTTGTTAACATTTGTTGCGGTCATTGAATGAGCACCAGGTTCTGTATGTCCCTCAGATACGTCTGACTCCTCAGTAGTACTCAAAGTGTTTTTGGATTGAGTTGTCGGTGCCGTAAACAGTTGACTAGCTTTTGAGTTCTTGATAAAATGTGTTGTGCTTATAGTATGTTCAGTAGTAGACTCGATATGTTCTTCGGCAACATTTGAACTCACAGTAGAATCGGTAGCGTCTATAGACTCCGTGTGGCTTATTGACTGAGCAAGATCTTTCTTCAACGTTGATCCCTCACCAGGAGCTGTAGTACTTACGGAGTGGACGCTAGGATGTGTTTGCCCTTTCGTGACCTCTACAGCGTTAGCAAACTCAATAAATTCATCGGGTGACCCGTCATCACCAGTTATAGCACTTGTACTCTGAACTGTTTGTTCTGTATGTCCATCCGCGACCCCTGAACTCTCAGTGGTATTCCTACTGTTCAGCGCACCTCTAAGTTCTTCGATCAACTCCGACCCCTTATAGGCTATTGTGGTGCTTATGGAGGGGACATATGATTCTGTAAGTGGTTCGTTGTAATACGAACTCTCATTAGTATTCGTAGCGTTTGATGTCTGATCCAATTCTCGCAAGAACTCTAACCCATCGTTGTCAACAACTGTAGTTCTTATGGACTGTTTTGTATGTCCTTCCGTAACCTCTGATCCCTCATTAGTGTTTGTAGTATCTGTGGACTGAGTTGTCGGTGCCGTAAGTTTATGAGGGACCTGTGTATTCGTCTTAGTACTTGTAGTGCTTATTAAATGAACGACAGATTCAGTAGATTCTTCAGTAACCTCTGAACTTTCATTAGCGTTGACAGTGCTAGTAGTCTGACCACTGGGTTGTGAATGTCCTTTCTCCAATTCCGTCACATTTGAATTCTGATAAGAATCGGTAGAGTCCATAGAATGGTCGAGTTTATCCATGTACACTGACCCCTCGTCAGTTACGTTAATTACTGACTGGTCACTGGATTCTGAATGGTCATCCATATCATCTGAGTTATTAGTGGTATCCGTAGTGTTCAACGAACCACTAAGTTCTTCCTCGAACTTCTCATCGGAATGTGACTCAGTAGTAGTATAGTGTTCTGTAGGTACCCCGGTCACCTCTAATAACTCATTATTAAGTGTTGTATTTAATGATAGTCTTGTCTGTGGAGTAGGACTTTGGATAACTTTTATCGCCTTATCTCTATTCACAGTCTTTATTAGTTTAACAATAGATTTTGGGAGTCCTTTCGTGACCCCTGGCCTTACATTAGTTTTGGTATTGCTTAGCACCTCAACACTGGATTCTGTATGATTTTTCGTTATCTCTGACTCCGTATTGGTATCCAAAGTGTTTACGGATTGAGTTATGGGTGCCGTTAGTTTTGGGATAACTTTCGACTTCTTATTAGTCTCTGGTGTGCCTATAGTTAGATCACTGGCTTTCGTATGTCCTTCCACCACCTCTGATACCTCGTGAGGATCTATAAAGGAAATGGACTCAACTGAAGGTATGGAAGGTTCTTTGATGTCATCCAACACATCTGTTAGACTATCATTGTTTATAGTTGTGTGAACCTGGTACTGGAATTGAAGCAGTGGTCTCTTCGGGTCCCTTATCGATGAGAAGGGATCAACAGTTGTTGAAGTCTCGTTGCCCTTTGACCCCTCATTAGTAGCCACAGTGTTTGTGAGCTTAACACCCGGCTGTGTAGGCTCTCCCGTGACCACTGACTTCTTTTTAGTATTCTTAGTGCTTATTGTTTGATCAGTGGGTGTCGTATGATTTTCTTGGGCTACCGATCCCTCAGTGCTAACCCATTCGGGGAATTCTATCAATGGCCGTAACTTTAGTTTTGAATCAAATCTGTCCTTAAAGTTATCCAAAATATATATTATATCAGTAGTGGTGTGGGTGGGGGTGAGCGCTGTGGTGGTGACCCGACTCTGGCCATCGCCTGAGCCCTCGTTAATCAACAATTGAACGGCCGATTCCTGTACTCCGTAATCGTTAGCTTCTTCATACCGGGTCTTAATTGTGTTTCAAATAAATGTTAATTAATTGATTAATTAAGACATAAATGAAATTATGAATAGTAATGATTAGTAATTTAACTTTAACTTAATTTTTAAATACATTTTACTGTTTAATTAACTGATAGTGTAGTAACTACACTGTAGTTAATACTGCATATAATTTATGGTTGAGTACATACAGTTACATTGTTATGCAATAAAAGTTAAGAATTGAACTTGTACTAAAATTAATTATAATAATTAGTATAAAGTTTTATGCCAAAATGCTATACATCATCGCCATCAACAGATGTGCCACCACCATTTGCACCAGTATCACTTATTTTTGCAGTTTCTGTAGATATATCATCATTAGGAGTAGTGACTATACTCTGATCATTTGATGGCACACTAGTAGAAATATTGTTAAAAATAATTACTTGTTGTCTATATATATACTAGACCTTGGTGGTGTTTTCTGAACAATCGCATATTTACTATCTTTATGTTTAGGCGCTTGTCTGGACAGTTTAGTCTGTAGACAATTGATTAAACATAATGTAAATATAATATAATACACTATAATTATTAGTGATGCCATTATTAACTGACTGTATGCTGTAAATTAATTTTTTCATTATCGTATTAAATTTCAGTAATAAAATTAATTTTAGATTTACAGTAATGACTTGTCTAATGGTGCAAAAATATATTTTTAAATTCAATTTAGAAATTAAAAAGTTTTAATAAATTTGACCTTTTTGTAAAAATCCTATAAATGCTGCATACATTTAAATAAATGTTTGCATTATAATTAAAATTTCAATTTGTAAAAAAATTATGCATTTTTCAGTTGTAAAATTAATTACTTTTATTGTAATTTCACATATTTTTTTCATAGAACAGACAATTAATTACCGTATAGTAAAATAAATTAAATGATTGTTTTCATGAGTTTGTGTGAGAATTGGTTTACAAAAAAGTTTAGTCACATAAGAAATTACAAATTATAAGATATAAATACAAATTACACACAAATAAGTTAAATGTCAAGTAAAATATACACATAAATGGTCGACACCATTAAATATCATATAAATTATTCACATATCGAGTCATACATTGTATTTAACAACTAAATAAAGTCTAATATATATATACTTTAGGATCATTAGGGACAGGGAGGACAGGCGGAAAAAGGATGTAAAACATCTGAAAAATTCTTCAATAATTTTGACTACAAATGATTTTTGACTTAAAACACCAAATAAATGAGTTAAATAAATAATTTTGTCAATAAAACAAATAAATTATTTTCCATTAAAAACACATCGAAACTAATGACTAAATCACTGAATACATGAGCTTAAGGTACGCCTGTTTGATGAGCAATAGGTTAGAGCTCAGGGATCCCTTCAAATGATAAGAAATGTTTGGCATATCCATCACAAAACTGTGGATCAGGTACTCGTGGATCATCATCAGGGCCATAGCCATCGGCACCAACACCACCACAATCGTAGTCAATAGCGCCATCAGTAGTATGAGGGCTGACATCCCGATGACAATCATCATCTGGAAAGTGGACGGCTCCTCATCCGACAGCTTATTACTCCTCTGTGTATCCACCCGGAGGGTCAGGTTCTTAGGCAGCGACAGGTTGGCCAACATTTTCTTGTTTAATTGTGACGTACAGAGGGTGATGTCGATACGACGCTCCCGGTGCTCCTCACACACGTTGATCGCACGTATGACCAGATTTTCGGTGATTTGCGATAAGTCTGTCAATACTAATGTCTTGAGTTGTGTTTTGTTTAATAATGTTTTGACCGACGAGTCGCTTATGGAGTGAAATGCTGAGAGGGTTAGGCGTTGTAATGGCAGCGCCGATAGGCATGTGATGCCGGTGTCACTGATTAAGCCATTTCCTAAAAGAGGGAATAAAACAATGACATAATTAAGTTTATGCACATACTAATTAAACTAGCATGGCCAACTTTCCGTATCGAGAAATTCCTTCTTAGTTGTAAACAAAAAATGCTTGTAAGAAGCGAAAGATAAGCCTATATTAGTCAGGTATCATCCGAAAGTATAAAATGTAGATGTATAAAATAGTACTAGTGCCAAATGCGAAGTATGCAAACTAGCATCGACAGAACTTTTAACTCAGTTATCTAACCATAAACCATATAATAGATTATTCAATAGTGAATATTCAATAGATAAAACTATTGTATAATTTAATATTATAAATGTTTATAAAACAAATATTTAATTTCAAATATGATTTTTTCTTTAATATAATTATTACAAAGTAAGCTAAAAATTACTTTTTAATTAACTACTGTACTATAAGCATTTTACATTTATTACAACTTTTAATAATAATGTCAAACAGTACTACTGTATAAATAAAAAAGCAGGGTTTATAGGTAAGAATCTGTTAACACATTACATTTAAAATTATACAGTATTACTAACTGAAAAGTTTATGAAAGTTATTTAATTTAAACGGTAAATTGTTCGGGTTATTTTGTGTTTAACATAATAGAAAATCCAAAATGTTTTCAACATATTCAAATTTTAACGCTATTTTTTGCATTATGTAAATATAATTTAGAAAATTATATTCCAAATCGCCTTAAGTTTCCCAAACGTGGCGGTGATTCCGGATCCAGAATTTATGTGCTGCTCATTATAAGCGTGACTTTGAGCCTTTAACTTAATCTGTGTGGCCAACAGCTTGCTAATAGCCGGTCCATTCCACTTCAGGCCGCATAGTTGCTTGATAATTTGATCGATATCCTCAACCGATATAGTACCTTGATCGCTTTTCTTCATAGCATCCACAATGACGTCCTTTTCATATTTATACCGTTTCAGCATTTTCTCCAATTTGTCGATGGTCACTTTGTTGTCACCTTGTTTTTCGTTCTCAATGATAATTTTCACGTAATCCTCGAACGCATCGTTGAAAGGGGTCAGGGCGTTATTTTTGAGGAAACACGCAAACTTAGCCATGCACTTTGTAATCAAATTATTCTCGATGGTCAACTCGTCTATTTTGACTTGTAGCTTTTGAATTTGAGCTTGTTGCGCCATGCTCATTTCTCTGGTGGTGGTGATGCGCTGGTATTTGCTCTCATCGCGGACTTTCTTGTTCACAATACGGGTCTCGTAATTGATGTGTAGGTGCGATTGATACGAGTGCTTGCATTCGTAGCATTTGTCCGATTTAATGACCTTTGATGGCGTTGATAATACCTTTCCCTCTGCGTTCAATTCATGCGGCTTAAAATTTTTGTGATCAGGGTAAAGTTCTGACGGATCGCTATAGATGTCTGGACCGACTCGTTCATACTTATTGAATGCTTTACAGTCTAGTAGACCTTTATTTCCCACAATATTACCATCGCTATGTGTCAAGTAGCATGGTGAATGGCAACTGGTCTTGTAGTGGGTCTTAATGTTTCCGTTAATGTTCTCCTGAGTGCAACAGTTTTTGTCACTGCAGACAGTCTTCGGGTGATCTAATGGATCGGTTTCGATATCCACTGAAGGGATATACAGTTCCTTTTGGAGATCGTTAATATCACCCGTGAACTCATGGATCTTTTGTTTGTGTCGTTCGCATTGTTTTACGTTATCCGAGATGTTCTTCGCGATGTCAGCCAAGGGTTGAGTCAATAGAAGTATATTCTGTTTGGCGTTATTGAGGGATAGGGTGTCCATCACCTTATGGGGTGGCAGTGATAATATGCGCTCCAATAATCGATCGCATTCTTTGACTGATCTGGTTATGTTTTAAAATATTCAAATTTTATTTATTTAACCTAATTAAAAATATATTTATGAAAGCCTAATATTAAATAAGGGTTTTCATAATAACCTATTAAAAAGTTTAAACTTTTATAAAAAAAACTAATTTCATATTAGAGCCTCAGGGTTAATGAATTTACGACGTTATAATATTATATATACAGTACGTACCCCTGCCAACTCATTTCGTAATCACGTGTTAGCATGTCGTCAAACACCATGTTATTAGGCGGTGCCGACGCCACTGCAAACCGAAAGGCTTCGTTATCAAAGCAATAGATCGTTTTCTTGTCGTACTCTATGTCCACATACGGCGGGCTTTTCCTGATTTGATCCAAAAGTGATATCAACGCGGGGCCGGTATCTCCCGGTGCGTATTGTGTTGACCGGGCATTGGTAAAGAGGAACAGTATGTTATCGGCCGCAGATTTATTCAAGTGACTGAACAACTGTAACAAACAATACTTGAAGACTACGCCAACCCTCGCATTATTAGGCTTTAAGAGCACACAAATTGCGTTAATTTCGGGATAATTGGATATAAAGTCCAATATATTTTTCATATTATTGTTATCCTTATCAATACCCTTTGTGTCGGCAATACCCGGAGTGTCTATTATATTCAGTGTAACATTACCAATTTCAAACTTATAGCATTTGGGATATTGTGTGGCCGATTTGGTAGCATCGCCCGTATTTTCATTGTTATCGTGAGTGCCTAACGATACAGTCCTAAGTCGATAAGTCTCGCGATCAGCCAATGTAAAATTGACCGGTATGAGGCATATTGGTTTCAATTTGGCCTGGTGCATATTTTCGTAATTAATATAATTGACGAATGCGTTGATGAATGTGGACTTTCCCACACCGGACTCGCCCAGCAATAGGATTGTTAATGTTTTATTGCACGTGGCGGCAATGTTGGCAAATGCTTTCGTAGGATTTTCCTGTTGTTTTTTATCAAAAGGTAATTGGTTATCAGTCATATGTTGAATTTCAGTCCTAGGTTGGCTATCAGTCCTAATTTTGCTTTCACCCCTCGGTTGATTATCAGTCTTAGGTGATTGAGCCAGTTTCATTTTATCAATAGTGATATTTACAGGAAATGGTTTTATGTCCGATAGATATTGTAGTAAGCGATTGCATTCTGTGACTGATCTATTAATTTAAGTAAAATTAAAATTAATAATTTATTTATTTTAAAATACAGTAATACTATATCATACTTGGACCAGGACACTTCATGCTCGTGTTTCGTGTCTGCGTTAAATACCATATTATTCGGGGGAACAGTAGCCGCCAGGTGTCGGAAGGACTCGTTATCGAAACAATACAGTGTACTTTTGTTAAATTTTATATCAATATCACCTTGTGGGTCAATAACTTTACTTATGGCTGTTTTGGTAGCTAGCACAGTTTCTCCTGGGTTGCGAGCGTTTGGGAATACGAATAACAAATTATCAGTTAATTTCTTATTCAAATGATTGATTAGTTGTAGCAAATAATTATTAAAAATGTATTCAATCCGGGTGTTATTAGGCTTTAAAAGCACACAAATTGCGTTAATCTCCCGGTAATTGCTTATAAAGTCCAATATTTTTATTATATTTGTATGATTCGTATCGACGTCATCCGTTTTGCCAATATCCGGGGTATCAATTATATCAAGCTTAATTTTGTTAGTTGAATATTTATAACATTTTGGACTATTTGATAACTTATTTGAATTGGTAGCTTGAAGGACAATAGTCTTAAGTTCATAAGTATCCTGGTCCATTAATGAGAATTTCTCATTTAATAGACATTTGAGTTGCCCATCCCTGGCCTCATCCATAGTCTCATATGTCATATAATTGACAAATGCGTTGATAAATGTGGACTTTCCGACATCCGACTCACCCAACAATAGAAGGGTTATATCTTTTTGCTTATCACCAAGTTCAATCTGGTCATTTTGGAAGGTTTCCTGTTTCTTTGTTCCCTCAACAATAACCTTTGGAAGTGTACTAATATAGTACAACAATCGCATGCATTCCGCATAGGATCTAGTTACATTTTTCAAGTTTATTTTAAAATTATAATTAAAATAACATTTATAAATTTACTACCTTTTCCATTTAATAGCCTGGTCGATTTTGACATCTTTACTCAACTCCATATTATTAGGCGAGGCCGCTGCCACGGCATACGTGAATGACTCGTAATTTACGCAATAAATTGTTTGCTTGTTGTGTTTGATGTCAATATCGGGAGTGTTTACCCTGACACGACTCAATTCAGATATTAATATTGTGGCTGAGTTTCCCGGTGTGTCCGTATTGGTGAAGAGAAACAGTATGTTATCGGCGGCCGACTTATTCAAGTGACTCAACAACTGTAGCAAACAATTCTTGAAAATCAAGTCAACCTGGGTATTATTAGGCTTAATGAGCACACAAATAGCGTTAATTTCCCGGTAATCGGATATAAAGTCCAACAGATTTTTAAAATTATTTTCATCCCAATCATCGTCAATATCCGGGGTATCAATGATATTAAGTTCAAAATCACTGATTGAGAAATTATGGCATTTTATAGCTTGGTCTAATTTTGTTTTACTTTCAATTGCCTCTTGAATAGTAGTTCCAAGTTGGACACTTTTAACTTCATACGTATCATGGTCAAATAAGCTTAAACTCTCAGGCAATACACAAATTGGTTGTTCGCTTCCATCGTAAAGGTTTTTATAACTTAAATAGTTGGCCAACGCGTTGATGAAAGTAGTCTTTCCCACACCCGACTCACCCAATAATAGTATATTTAAGTTGAGTTTAGAATTCATTATTCTGTAAAACTAATTATAATTTCATTTATTAAAAAGTAATTTTAAAATTATAAAAAATTTAAATAAAATTACTAGCGAATTAATAATAAATCAATGTTCATTATATTTCTTATAAAATTTTGTAACAGGCCTTTATTATAATTACACTAAATAATAAAATATTATTTTTTAGCATAGCTTTTATATATTCAATCCCTAGATAAATTATGTATAGTCTATATCATGCATTAACAAAACTTTTAAAATCTTAAAAATAGCGATGCATTAAATCTATAATTTTATTAAAAGTACTCAACACTAGTACTCAACAATTATACTATAAACTTTTAATATAAGAATTAGTGACTT
>CAJPVJ010000858.1:0-19918 GCA_905397405.1 Oppiella nova
AATCGTGATATTATGTTATTAAATGACAAAAATATAAATTATTATATATAACTTTTATAAAATATAAATTAATTTGAAATGCATTTAAAATTGTGTATGAAACAAAAGCAAGAAAACATTTAATATACAAACATTTGGAAATTGTTTTAAAATCAAACATCAATTAATAATTTTGGACATTAATTATGATAAATCTAATTTTTAAAAATTAAGTTCAAAACAAAAATGAACTTGGAGGACCAACTTAGCAGCTGTCCGTCCATTGATGGTAACACAGGTAGGACGAGCACAGGGCACAGGTAGCAGTGCATCCAAATAAGCAACAATAATAGGTATTTGTCTGCAAATTAAAAGTCAGTAATCTTTTGGCACAACCGATGCTTTTGCTCTCAAACTCTCGTTTGACTATAAGTGCCGTAAAAATAATTACAGTATGCATCCAAATAAGCAACAATAATAGGTATTTGTCTGCAAATTAAAAGTCAGTAATCTTTTGGCACAACCGATGCTTTTGCTCTCAAACTCTCGTTTGACTATAAGTGCCGTAAAAATAATTACAGTATTTTCTGGGGGTCTAAACATATTTGAAATATTCTCTCTCTATATATATATATATATACTATATATATATATAGATATTTATATATATCTGTTGTATAACAGCTTTAATTGTATTTATTTATTGTTAATATTTGTCTATCAAATGGACAACAATTATGTTTTGTAGGCAAATGTCGCCAAAAATTTGTGGCGTTCACAGGAAATAGGCGTTCATTTGTGGCGTTAATTTTTACTGGTCTTCAGATCTTCATCAGTGGTTTGAGGTCTTTGTGAGAATGCCTTCACTGATAGTTATAGCCAACTGATAGCAACCAACAAATCAAATGCACAGAAAGTAAATAAAACTATCGTTTAAGTCATGTGTGAACCCCAGCTGCGGATCAACTGTCTGTCCGAGCAGTCAGTCCTTACTTTTAATGAAATGCACAAAATATTACAACTAATCAAACTTACAATTAGATTGTTATGAATATCAGACAATCAAATGCACCAAAATTATTAACCTATGAAGTGCTCTCTCTCTCTCTCTCTCTCTCTCTCTCTCTGACATTGTAATTTACTTGACTTATAGCTGAATTTGAATTTTTATTTGTATAGTTATTTGTATAAAAGTTATATAGTTAAATTCATAATTAGATTTTTAAAGTATTCTCTAAAGTATTATTCTCTCTCTCTCTCTGTTCTCTCTCTCTCTCTCTCTCTCTTCTCTCTCTTTCTCTCTCTCTCTCTCTCTTCATTATTATATATTTTTTTGTTTCCATGATTTATTCAGTAGTTGAGCAAAAAAATGGTAAATAAATGGTAATCATATGTATTAGAGTTTTGATGTGAATAATTGTTTAGTTGTTTCGCACCAAAAGCTAATTCTCAACGAATAAAAACATTATTTCTGCATAAATGCCATGAATTTGTCTCAAATGTTGTGTTTTTTGAAATTCTGAACATTTGTGAGTCATTTATATTTGCAAAATTTATTAAAACAATTTGCGCAGAAATATTATACAGAATTATAATTACCTAAAACTAATAATATCACGATTAATATAATAAAATTACACTATCATTTACCACTAACAAATATTTTAATTGTGAAATAAATAATTAAGAAAACAATTTAGCAACAAAAAATTAAATTAGTTTTTGATTAAATAAAAATTCGTATTTTGTTGTTAATTAAGTGATTGGTTAACACATTAATTAAATTGATTACTGTTTAATAAGACAAAAACGGGAACGGGAGGTTCGTGTGTTGAGCTTAAAACACAAATAAATCTATAGTTAATTAAAGTTTTTGCTTTTTAGCGCATAAACCAATAGTGCGATCGCTATTCACAACTCATAATTAGAGTTATGTTAAGACCATTACAACCATTATTATTGAGAAGCACTACCTTTGATTAAAATTTATATTTTTGATGCTTTTCATTATTTATTCAATAGTCAAATGCCATCATTTATATTACGCGAAAATAAATTATATTATTTTTTTACACGAGTTTCCCAAATACAAGGCTAGTATTACGAATGTTATCAAAAAATAGCAATCCTACCCAACCCTACCCTTACATCACGATATAAATTTTAATCTCATTTGTTGTGCTATTATTAAAAACGATTTATCATTCATTTCTCTTACATTAATTAGAAAAAAATTAGCGAAACATAAGTCGATTAAACAAACTTTTTTGGAAGTCCATCGATACTACAGTAAAACAATTAATATCATCCATGATATTATTTTTTAACTTTTTATAATACTTTAGAGAATACTTTAAAAATCTAATTATGAATTTAACTATATAACTTTTATACAAATAACTATACAAATAAAAATTCAAATTCAGCTATAAGTCAAGTAAATTACAATGTCAGAGATTATCAGAATATTTATGATTCTGTTAAATGAAAAATATTTATAAACAATTTATTTTATTCATTCAATTGGAGTACCTTTTCATAAATATTAATATATTAATTATTTTATGGTTTTAACTTATTTTTACATTAAAAATTAAATTTAAAGTTTTGAAATATTAGATTGATGAAATTTAATGCCATTCACACTAAGAAAATAAGAAAACTAAATTATAATGAAATTTCAACACATATTAGTATAATTTAAACTTTTCACTCGAGACTTCATTAGATTTTAAAATTATTTAAATATATTTTTATCATTAAAGCGAATAAATTCACAATACTCTTATGTCTTATGTACAAATTATGTCTTAAATCATTTTAATAACCTTTTGTTTTAACAAATGATTCGCACATTTACTCTCAATTATCGCTACATTATTGTGTTTAAGATTTGAATGTCTTATAAATATTTATGTGAATGACTTGTCATACAAATGTATAATTATTTGTCAAATACAGTACAATGTCATATTTAAACTAAAACATTTATCAAATATACTCTGTTAGTTAGTATTAAAACTAAATCATAGCATATTTTTCATAGTTACTTTTAATATTAAACAAGAATATACTAAATAGAAATATTAATTAATTTTAATAGATTTAATTTTACTGATAATAAGTCTAATTTATGCCAGGTTATTTTTAATATACTAAATTTAAATTATTCATAAAAATAATTTCTACTATCATTATACAATACAAATAAAACAATTCTAATCACAGACTTCATATGAACATTATTTTAAAAATTTTAAGACAATTTACAGAATCTGAAGCAACTTTTTAAAAATTAACTTAAAGTTTATTAAACATAAGAATATAATTATGATTTTGGTTTTTCCTAAAACAGATCTTATGAATAATAATTTTATGAAAGAAAATGCATGAAAGCATTGAACGGCAATTGTGTAGCATAGAGATTGGGATCGCAACTACTTATCTATAGATAACTTATATAATATGATTGGAGTTATATTTGTAGTGAATTTAATATTTATGACGACTGCATGTGTGCTATAATTAACTCAAACGAGAGGCTTCTCTCCGTAANTGCATGTGTGCTATAATTAACTCAAACGAGAGGCTTCTCTCCGTAAGAAATGACAAAAACAAAAGTAGTTTCGACACAACCAAACAGGAAACCGATAAAAACAAGTAGTTTTTTGGAGATATAATTTGCGTTCAAAAATCCGATACATCATTCTTGATATGTTTGTGAGATTAATAACAGCTATAATTTGCTGCAAATAAACTCTAATGAAAAAAAAGCCATTCATTCGCTGTCTTAGCGTTGGTCTCAATGATTCAAAATTACTTTTTTTCGTTCACTCTTTGGTAACTCATTATTCCTGACAATAAAATATACAAAATTGCTTTAATTGTCAACTGATTCCTAATAGAGATAAGTCTTTATTTCCCGTATAGTGTCTGTGAGAGTTGTAAACAAATAAAAATAATTAAAAAGTCTGACTTTTGGGAAAATTTGTGACAATAAAGAGTTTGTAATTTAAATAAATGCTGATCTCTTCAGCACTGATAACACAAATTTCACTTATTTTATGAAACAATTTTATTTTAAACTAGACACTAACCTTTTGAATAAAAAACACTCAAATAATTAGGACTAAACATTTCTTTATTCACTTTCAGAATACTTTTAAAATAATATTACTTTTAAGTAATTAGTATATTTTAATTGTAATAATAATAATTCAAAATTAAGTTAATTTTTTTGGGAATATTTAAGTATAGATATGTTTATGACAAATTAATATTAAATTGTTATTGTGGATTAATATTTGGTATATGTTATAAAATAACATCAATTTCACAAAATAATTATTTTCCAGACATTAATGTTTAGCAATTATTAAAAATATATAGAAAACATAAATGAGTTACTGATCTCAGTCACAGAGTTTAGTGAAGTCTTTAAATTTATTTATTATAACGAAAAATATAATTAATTGAAAGTAAGTTTTTGTGTATAAAAACATTGGAGAGCTCTCAGGGAAACCGTTTTGAATCCAGCAAATGAGGTTCCAATAGATGTGAACTGAATTTTAATATATATTTTGGTGTAATTAAATTTTCTGTACTTTTTTTTGTCTCCATTTGAGTCCAATATTCCAATAAACAATTAAATTATGAATTTGCAAAAATTTTATCTATAATTTACTGGCTAGAAAACAGTAATTTTATTAATAATTAATCTACTAACATTTTATAGGGATTTTAATAAAAATGGTAAAAATTAATTTGAGATTTTAATGTACTGTAGTGTAGTATTATCAAATGTATATAATTATTATGCGACAAAAAAGTCAATAAAAAGTTGTTGGTATCGATTAGTTGCAGTGAATGTCCATTGGTTTGCATTATGCATGCATTGAGAATACCGGGCATTGGTTCCATGGATTCATCGATTTTCATATAGCGCTCAGTATTGGCGCTCACATTAATATTTGCAAACTTTCACTTCAATATTAAGTCTAATCAATATTCATGTGAATTCTGGTTGATTTGAATTTCTATTTTGAAAAGTTATAGCTTCAGTGTTAGTTTTTTATTTAAATAACTAATTGTTAGCGAATTAATTAACAGATTGCACATTACAATTATAATTGTAGTTACGTTTAAAAGGTTTGTTTGTTTATTTGTTAAACTTAAAGCATAAAATAACAATAAATAGGGGCTTATTATAGACTTAAATCTTAAATTATAGGCTACGAAACACAGGGCACCGGTGTCTCCCTATCTGTGACGAGCACTCAATTATGGTCTTTAAAACAAACAATTCCTCTTTAATGCCATTTATTTTGTATTTTATTAATTATTTCGCAAAACAATAATTACTTCATTAAAAAAAATACTATAAAACTCTTACCAAAAGTTTTGTTCACTTAAAACACGAGTGAACTGAACGCACATTAAATGCGAGCAAACGATACGTTATCGGCATTAAAAAACACTACAATTTTCTGCTCGTAAAAACTTATTTTTAATGATTTTTGTCCAAAAGTTTTCTCATTATATTGTATATCAATAAAATTAATGTTTTGCGGAAATGTATTAGTTTTGAACAGAATTTNATTTATTTGTTTTAACTATTAAAACAAATAGGAAGACTTGCTTTGATTATAAATATCAATACAAATGTATAAATAAAAAAGATTGGCTATAATTCGTGACATTCATTGCTTTAATGAACGGCTCCAGAGGTGAGCCAACACTGGGATACAGAGTGATTGACCCTAACTCTGGTTCCCAACACTTCACCACTACTTCACCACTACTTCACTACTACTTATAAATTGGAGACAATAATGAGATGATTGGAGATAACATGATTTGTCCACTATTTATATAAAGTACAGAATAATGTTTGATTCTCACATTAGCATCAAGATTTCAAATGAGATTCTTGTTTAGACCTAAAATTAGGTAGTTTTGTATCTTTAATAGAGTATTGAAATTAAAGGCTTATGATTTAGTCATATAATTTTTAAATTGTAATTATAAGTGATCAAAAATTGTACTGGTGTATTATATGAAACTGTTTGAAATTAGTTGCTATAATTGTTCGTAAATAATACTATAATTTAGAGGACACTACACATTGACGGCAATAGTATTGGTCTCACAATTGCTTTTTAGTTGAACGAAAACTTTCACATTAAAAGTCGAAAACATTGTTTCTTATCATTTAAATTGCTGTAGATTTTGTCATTTCCGGTGGATTCAAATAAGTGAATACTTAACTAAAATTTATTATGGGGATAATTTATTACGAAAGTAATTATTTTAATGAGTAATTGTTTCACAAATATATTTCTATGTTTTATTAAGTCTGATTTGGAGTATAATTTCAGGTCTTTATATGATTTCTGTTTTTCAATCAATTTTGTAATTCTTTTGAAACATTTGATTAGAATTTTCAAACAAACAGAATACAGAATAATATATAATATATTATATTATATGAAAATCATTGAATGACTATATAATTACATTTTAATTTCACATATTTTGTTGTACTGACAGTGCATTTGAATTGAATGAAAATTCTGTTCAAAACTAATACATTTCCGCAAAACATTAATTTTATTGATATACAATATAATGAGAAAACTTTTGGACAAAAATCATTAAAAATAAGTTTTTACGAGCAGAAAATTGTAGTGTTTTTTAATGCCGATAACGTATCGTTTGCTCGCATTTAATGTGCGTTCAGTTGACTCGTGTTTTAAGTGAACAAAACTTTTGGTAAGATTTTTATGGCTTCGAGTATTTTTTTAATGAAGTAATTATTGTTTTGCGAAATAATTAATAAAATACAAAATAAATGGCATTAAAGAGGAATTGTTTGTTTTAAAGACCATAATTGAGTGCTCGTCACAGATAGCGAGACACCGGTGCCCTGTGTTTCGTAGCCTATAATTTAAGATTTAAGTCTATAATAAGCCCCTATTTATTGTTATTTTATGCTTTAAGTTTAACAAATAAACAAACAAACCTTTTAAACTTAACTACAATTATAATTGTAATGTAAATTTGCTAATTAATTCGCTAACAATTAGTTATTTAAATAAAAAACTAACAAAATATATCTGAAGCCTATCTGAAGCTATAACTTTTCAAATAGAAATTCAAATCAACCAGAATTCACATGAATATTGATTAGACTTAATATTGAAGTGAAAGTTTGCAAATATTAATGTGAGCGCCAATACTGAGCGCTATATGAAAATCGATGAATCCATGGAACCAATGCCCGGTATTCTCAATGCATGCATAATGCAAACCAATGGACATTCACTGCAACTAATCGATACCAACAACTTTTTATTCACTTTTTTGTCGCATAATAATTATATACATTTGATAATACTACACTACAGTACATTAAAATCTCAAATTAATTTTTACCATTTTTATTAAAATCCCTATAAAATGTTAGTAGATTAATTATTAATAAAATTAATGTTTTCTAGCCAGTAAATTATAGATAAAATTTTGCAAATTCATAATTTAATTGTTTATTGGAATATTGGACTCAAATGGAGACAAAAAAAAGTAGAGAAAATTTAATTACACCAAAATATATATTAAAATTCAGTTCACATCTATTGGAACCTCATTTGCTGGATTCAAAACGGTTTCCCTGAGAGCTCCCAATGTTTTTATACACAAAAACTTACTTTCAATTAATTATATTTTTCGTTATAATAAATAAATTTTAAAGACTTCACTGTGACTGAGATCAGTAACTCATTTATGTTTTCTATATATTTTTTAATAATTGCTAAACATTAATGTCTAGAAAATAATTATTTTGTCAAATTCATGTTATTTTATAACATATACCAAACATTAATCCACAATAACAATTTAATATTAATTTGTCAAAAACATATCTATACTTAAATATTCCCCAAAAAATTAACTTAATTTTGAATTATTATTATTACAATTAAAATATACTAATTACTTAAAAGTAATATTATTTTAAAAGTATTCTGAAAGTGAATAAAGAAATGTTTAGTCCTAATTATTTTAGTGTTTTTTATTCAAAAGGTTAGTGTCTAGTTTAAAATCAAATGGTTTCATAAAGTAAGTGAAAATTGTGTTATCAGTGTTGAAGAGATCAGCATTTATTTAAATTACAAACTCTTTATTGTCACAAATTTTCCCAAAAGTTAGACTTTTTAATTATTTTTATTTGTTTACAACTCTCACAGACACTATACGGCAAATAAAGACTTATCTCTATTAGCAATCAGTTGACAATTAAAGCAATTTTGTATATTTATTGTCCGGAATAATGAGTTACCAAAGAGTGAACGAAAAAAAAGTAATTTTCAATCATTGAGACCAACGCTAAGACAGCGAATGAATGGCTTGTCTTTCATTAGTTTATTTGCAGCAAATTATAGCTGTTATTAATCTCACAAACATATCAAGAATGATGTATCGGATTTTTGAACGCAAATTATATAATATTATAAATTATATCTCCAAAAAACTACTTGTTTTTATCGGTTTCCTGTTTGGTTGTGTCGAAACTACTTTTGTTTTTGTCATTTCTTACGGAGAGAAGCCTCTCGTTTGAGTTAATTATAGCACACATGCAGTCGTCATAAATATTAAATTCACTACAAATATAACTCCAATCATATTATATAAGTTATCTATAGATAAGTAGTTGCGATCCCAATCTCTATGCAGCCTCTCGTTTGAGTTAATTATAGCACACATGCAGTCGTCATAAATATTAAATTCACTACAAATATAACTCCAATCATATTATATAAGTTATCTATAGATAAGTAGTTGCGATCCCAATCTCTATGCAACACAATTGCCGTTCAGTGCTTTCATGCATTTTCTTTCATACAATTATTATTCATAAGATCTGTTTTAGGAAAAACCAAAATCATAATTATATTCTTATAAACTTTAAGTTAATTTTTAAAAAGTTGCTTCAGATTCTGTAAATTGTCTTAAAATTTTTAAATAATGTTCATATGAAGCCTGTGATATGATTAGAATTGTTTTATTTGTATTGTATAATGATAGTAGAAATTATTTTTATGAATTATTTAAATGTAGTATATTAAAAATAACCTGGCATCAATTAGACTTATTATCAGTAAAATTAAATCTATTAAAATTAATTAATATTTCTATTCAGTATATTCTTGTTTAATATTAAAAGTAACTATGAAAAATATGCTATGATTTAGTTTTAATACTAACTAACAAAGTATATTTGATAAATGTTTTAGTTTAAATATGACATTGTACTGTATTTGACAAATAATTATACATTTGTATGACAAGTCATTCACATAAATATTTATAAGACATTCAAATCTTAAACACAATAATCTAGCGATAATTGAGAGTAAATGTGCGAATCATTTGTTAAAACAAAAGGTTATTAAAATGATTTAAGACATAATTTGTACATAAGACATAAGACATAAGAGTATTGTGAATTTATTCGCTTTAATGATAAAAATATATTTAAATAATTTTCAAATCTAATGAAGTCTCGAGTGAAAAGTTTAAATTATACTAATATGTGTTGAAATTTCATTATAATTTAATTTTCTTATTTTCTTAGTGTGAATGGCATTAAATTTCATCAATCTAATATTTCAAAACTTTAAATTTAATTTTTAATGTAAAATAAGTTAAAACCATAAAATAATTAATATATTAATATTTATGAAAAGGTACTCCAATTAAATGAATAAAATAAATTGTTTGTAAATATTTTTCATTTAACAGAATCATAAATATTCTGATAATCTCTGACATTGTAATTTACTTGACTTATAGCTGAATTTTAATTTTTATTTGCTAAAAGTTATATAGTTAAATTGATAATTAGATTTTTAAAGTATTCTCTAAAGTATTATAAAAAGTTAAAAAATAATATCATGGATGATATTAATTGTTTTACTGTAGTATCGATGGACTTCCAAAAAAGTTTGTTTAATCGACTTATGTTTCGCTAATTTTTTTCTAATTAATGTAAGAGAAATGAATGATAAATCGTTTTTAATAATAGCACAACAAATGAGATTAAAATTTATATCGTGATGTAAGGATCCATGGATTCATCGATTTTCATATAGCGCTCAGTATTGGCGCTCACATTAATATTTGCAAACTTTCACTTCAATATTAAGTCTAATCAATATTCATGTGAATTCTGGTTGATTTGAATTTCTATTTTGAAAAGTTATAGCTTCAGTGTTAGTTTTTTATTTAAATAACTAATTGTTAGCGAATTAATTAACAGATTGCACATTACAATTATAATTGTAGTTACGTTTAAAAGGTTTGTTTGTTTATTTGTTAAACTTAAAGCATAAAATAACAATAAATAGGGGCTTATTATAGACTTAAATCTTAAATTATAGGCTACGAAACACAGGGCACCGGTGTCTCCCTATCTGTGACGAGCACTCAATTATGGTCTTTAAAACAAACAATTCCTCTTTAATGCCATTTATTTTGTATTTTATTAATTATTTCGCAAAACAATAATTACTTCATTAAAAAAAATACTATAAAACTCTTACCAAAAGTTTTGTTCACTTAAAACACGAGTGAACTGAACGCACATTAAATGCGAGCAAACGATACGTTATCGGCATTAAAAAACACTACAATTTTCTGCTCGTAAAAACTTATTTTTAATGATTTTTGTCCAAAAGTTTTCTCATTATATTGTATATCAATAAAATTAATGTTTTGCGGAAATGTATTAGTTTTGAACAGAATTTTCATTCAATTCAAATGCACTGTCAGTACAACAAAATATGTGAAATTAAAATGTAATTATATAGTCATTCAATGATTTTCATATAATATAATATATTATATATTATTCTGTATTCTGTTTGTTTGAAAATTCTAATCAAATGTTTCAAAAGAATTACAAAATTGATTGAAAAACAGAAATCATATAAAGACCTGAAATCATACTCCAAACGTTAGAATCATATAAAACATAGAAATATATTTGTGAAACAATTACTCATTAAAATAATTACTTTCGTAATAAATGATCTCCATAATAAATTTTAGTTAAGTATTCACTTATTTGAATCCACCGGAAATGACAAAATCTACAGCAATTTAAATGATAAGAAACAATGTTTTCGACTTTTAATGTGAAAGTTTTCGTTCAACTAAAAAGCAATTGTGAGACCAATACTATTGCCGTCAATGTGTAGTGTCCTCTAAATTATAGTATTATTTACGAACAATTATAGCAACTAATTTCAAACAGTTTCATATAATACACCAGTACAATTTTTGATCACTTATAATTACAATTTAAAAATTATATGACTAAATCATAAGCCTTTAATTTCAATACTCTATTAAAGATACAAAACTACCTAATTTTAGGTCTAAACAAGAATCTCATTTGAAATCTTGATGCTAATGTGAGAATCAAACATTATTCTGTACTTTATATAAATAGTGGACAAATCATGTTATCTCCAATCATCTCATTATTGTCTCCAATTTATAAGTAGTAGTGAAGTAGTGGTGAAGTAGTGGTGAAGTGTTGGGAACCAGAGTTAGGGTCAATCACTCTGTATCCCAGTGTTGGCTCACCTCTGGAGCCGTTCATTAAAGCAATGAATGTCACGAATTATAGCCAATCTTTTTTATTTATACATTTGTATTGATATTTATAATCAAAGCAAGTCTTCCTATTTGTTTTAATAGTTAAAACAAATAAATCATTAAAACCTTATCTATTTGACAGATAATTGTATTTTTATTTATAACTAAACTTTGATTCGTTTTCAGTGAATGTTAGCCAATGTTTGAATCCAACGTCTCATTTGGTTTAAATGAAAATTACAGTAAATATAAAAGTAATTAATGAACGAAATTGAATGCAATTAAACTTTATTTATGCCATTTGTCTAATCGTTGAATACACAGTACTTATAGCATATCAGAGATATTCTTAAACTGATGTCATTATCTGAAACCATAGATCTCATGCTTCAGACAAATTGAACATAAATTCTTAAAAATTAAATACGAAATAAACGTTTAATTTAAACACAAGACTTAATAATTTCGGTAAATGAATAGAAATTAAACAGAAAATCTAAATAAGGGTTTGAAAAAAATAATAGCGTTTCGGGAAACACAAGCGTTTAAGTGAAATGAAAAACAATTAAATCGGATTCAAAGAGAGAGACGAACCCAAAGATCCAAAGCAATCGGTTCTCTCTCTCCACTCTGTATACTAACCACTTATGTATGGATTTGATATATTTTATTCAATTTTATTATTTGTTATTATTATTGGAATTCGATATTTAGACCAAACAAACAGTTTCCGATTCAGTTGTCGAGTCGTTTGATGGCACCCATAGGTCGGGCACCAGTTGTTTGGATGCTTTGGTCGTTTAATCGTTTTGTAGTGAAAACCAGATTATTCTGATTTTGTTGTTTTACAGCTTATAACCCAATGTTGTTCTCGTTTTGTGTCATTTCACACCCAACTAAACGCAAACAGATCAACAATCATGTCATATACAGTGACGCTTGAGGGGATCACATACCTGGTCCAGCCTTCATACATGTGCGCCAAGTTCTCGACGTCCATGGCTTCCTTCACCACATGATTCACCTGATCGATGACACTATACTTCTTGTTCTGATCCGGGTCTCTGCCGTCCAACTATTGGTTCGCAAATTACAATCAATTCATTGCAAACATAAACTCAAATCAATTCTAACCTTCATTTTAACTTTTTTCCAAACATTTGTCGCATAAGTGTTGCGTTTAACAGATGAAGAATTCTTAGTATTCTTCCTCGACTTCTCATTCTCCGAGTCCTTCAAAGGATTCGTCAATTTGGCGGCGCTTACGACCGCCGCGTCATTCATAGAGATGTCTTCCAACGCATCCATTGGGCCCTCAATTCTGTTGACCGATTGGTTGGAAATTTTGGGCCAATTATTCTGTCTTTCAATTTGTTTGATCCGAGCGTTCAGTTTGACAATGGCTTCGGAATTCTCTTTTTCCATCTGATGTTTGGATATAAGTTTGCCCTCTTTGGCCAACTCGGAGATCCTGGCGCCACCATATATGGCGCCCGTATAGCCCTCCTCGTGCTCTGGCGTCCAATCGATGAGTGGGTCGTAAACGAAGGCTTCCAGAAGAGTGAGAAGTGTTTCCTTTCCCTTACGAAGCACTCGAAGGATGTGTTCGGACGACATTCGGAACGTGCCCTCAATTCCTGTCATTCCAAACGCGTTGACAATGTTTTGGGTCAAACGGCACGACACCTTCTCCGGCACCCGAAGTGTCTTTCCCTTCTCGAAGCATATGTTGTAATCGATATGAATCACTTCGCCGGTACTCAAGTCGAGCAGAATATTGTCCAGATGTCTGTCCCCTAAGCCAATAATATAGCCAATCATAGACATAACGGCATTAGAATAGGTGAAGGTCTGCGTTAAGCGCCAGTAGTCGTAGGGGTTGACTGACGCGCACCACAACTCTTTGGAGATGAGGTCATCGGGAGTCTCTTTGATCAACTCATGCAACACCTGAACCAACACTTTCGACGGCCACTCGTTTCGATTCGTTTCCGTCACTCCCTTTGAGACCAACTTTTTGTTGAATATATCCGACGGCTTATAGACGTTGTTATCATTGTGTCCGCCATTCGCTGCGTTTGGGTTATGATTTTGAATGGTTTTGGTGGGCGAGACGTCGCGATTGAGAACCCATTTCTTGTAGAAGCCATACAGTGCTTGTCCGCCATCGACCCACTGAATGAGTCCAGACTTATTACCCAAAGGAGTGACCGAATAGTGTCGGGCCCTGTAGTGAACCCTTTCCTGTTTGCTGTTATCGTATTTAACAATCATTTTGTTGACAATCGCCAGGAATTGCATAATGCGTTCATCTAAATGCAAATCTTCGTGTCCTTTGAACAGATAAGTGTGAGCCCTTCCATCGGATCCAAAGAAAACAATTTTCTTGGGTTTGGTTTTGGTGTGTAATGTGGTAACAGTTCTGCAGACGCGCTGTATTGTGATGTTAGAGCCGGTAGTCGAGTGAACATTGAGTCCTGGCATCGGAATCACAGTATTCTCGAGAGCCGCCAGAATAGGACTGATATTATCCATAACCAGTTGTGAGCGTCCATTGGATGCCATAATTGCCTTCTTTTGGATCGTTTGCAGCAACTGTTGATAAACCACTAAATTCTGTTGCGGTTGTGAGGGGTCGGGCGGCGACTGAAGACATTTAATTGTGTCGGCAATGGATTTACTAAAACATCTTTGAAACCACGACTCGTGAGGAGTTTCGGGCGCTTCACTTGTGATCAATTGAGTCAATTCCAAGAAGTAGATGATCCGTCGGAAGAGTATGTTATGCTTCTCTCGGATGATGAGCTCCTTCTCGTCGTCAGTCAACAGATGATTGCCTTTAATTTTGTCGATTTCTGTCTCAAAAGCCGTGATTTGTTTCTTAAGTTCTCCCAAATGGTTCAGAAGAGTCCCGATCCACACCTCGTCCCACAAGACAGTGATTCGACGCAATTCGTGGACAAATGTCTTCGTTTGCGAAATCAATTGAGCGTTTTGTTGACTCAGTGTCTCGACCAGAGAGGCGTAACAGTCCTGCATAAGAGCCGACTCTTCTTCCTGTTCGTTGATCACAGCGTCGACATCGAAGTCGTCGTCAAAGCTCTCGTCGCAATCGAATCCCTTTCCCGGAACCGAATCAAACAGATATTCATCCTTTTTGTTGGTCAGAGAGCCGGCGACGGCTGGGAAGACAATCAGGTGCTGACTATCCTTTCCGATGCGACACAACAAGTCACTGATACTCTGTCTGACGTAATGCTCGGGATGGTTGAGACGGGAGAACAGCTGTAGGATTATGTTCTTCCAGGGCTCGGTCGGGGTCTGCGAGAGACCCGTCTCAAGGATTTCTCGCATTTCCGGCGCGTGTTTTAGTATAAGTCTCAACAGTCTGAGCGTTGCATTGACTGACTCACAGCTGGTGTGTCCACTCATTCGTAAGAACTTGAAGTAAGAGGTGGCCGACAGCTTGTAGAGGGCGTACGCGCTCTCGCCTTTCGTGATACTCCTGTGTTCCAGTTTGTCGTCCTCCAGGTCACTGAGTTTGCGACCCCAGCGGTAACTCCAGGCGCCCAACTCGTACCACGACTTCGCTAACGCCGGATAGTTGTTCACACTAAACAGCAATAGCTTACCGATCAGTGTGTCCGACGGTCCCAATGCCTGCTCGCAGCCAATTAGGTCATCGAAACGGTGTAACAGTAATGAGAGCGTCGGGTGAGTGACAATGTTTAGGTGTTCAACATATTTAGGGTCCGACTGTAGATATTTGACTAAAGATAACAGAGAGCGTGACATTGTTTCCATGTATTGGTCGCTGTATTTGTCGTCACTTTTGTTCAGCAGATGTGATGTCGAGTTGAGAAGTGTGTCGATCGCGGCTCTCGAGTCACCGAAACTATACAAGAGTTTCGCGGATTCCAACTCAAAGTTTATTACATTTTCGGACCTATTGTTTGAATTAATGGCTTCTTTGATGACTTCAATGAGTGGCGAAATGTTGTTGACTTTCGTTGACAACTCTTTGATGACATCTTTCTTAATGAACTGTTTAGCCGATTCGAGGCCACAAGTGTTGGCCGCGTATTCTAATAGCAGGGTTTGCGAGAGTTTTAGATTTTGCTGTTTTCGGGCCACTTTCGCAGAGATGTAATTCAATTCATTGAACGCATTGTTTAACGAATCGATTGAATTGTTTGTCATCTTTTGGCAGAAATTGTTGTAAATCTTAGCCCAAGTCATGGCGTTCACCAAAACACCCGCGTTTGACGACATGAATCCAGAGGTTGGACTCAATGACGATATTTTCTTCAATATCTTGTAGTCATTCTTTGTGATAGCTTTCAATGCGATGGCATTTCTGTGCAAAACAGTAATCAATGGATTCTCCACACAAGGCGTACACAGAAGTGGTGTTTTGAGCAATGGATTGATATTATTATCAATGAGTTCTTCGATTTGTTTCTCAATATTTTGTGTCGGATTCTTGAACTGATGAACACATAAGTCAAACAGTTTTGACTGTGATTTGTGATACATTGAGTTGGTATCCCATAAAACACTCCCAGTTTTGAGGTGTTTACTAACTTTTGTCACATGAGTCGGGAATTCAGACATAGACTTCAAATACTCGTAATCAATGTGACGGTGAAATAGACTGTTGTGTGAGTTTTGGTTTGTCTGTTCACTCCATTCAATCGCTTCGTCAATACGATTGACACTTAGATAACACTGAATCATACGATTGTTGAGAAAATCTATTTGATTGGACGACTGCTCCTCTTCAGTGGCGACGACATCGTTGCCTACAAATGGAGACTGCGATCGATGCTTATGAATGGCGTCCAAGAGTTCCAACGCGTTCTCGAAGCGACCGTTGGCTTCCTCTGCGGCCGCTTTGATCCATCGGTACTGCACTCCAAAGGTATGTTTGGCCCAAATATAGTAACCCATGGCCGCGTCGGCCGCTTCCAGACGTATGAGCGCTTCGATAATCAAAATCAAAATCAACTCCAAATCGTTTTGCTTCTTCGAGTGAATCACTTCTCGCAACAGTTCCTGTCCGTGACGGACAACAGTGGCCGGTTCGCCACAATTCAGTGCAATCAACATAACGGACAGGCGATTCCTGTTGACCCACTCGGCACAGGTAGCTTTGTTGGTTCGGAAAAAGGATTTGGCAATTTTAGATGTCGTGTAGAGTCGGCTGGAGTTGCCGTCCACTGCATTATAGATGAGTTTCTCCATGTTTTCCATCAAAAGCAATAACATTCTCACTTGAATTGAATTCATTTCGATGGAGGCGTTTGTGTCGGACAGCGAGCCCTGGATTTGGACGACGCGTCGCTTTATTGATGCCTCGATTTTAGTGAACGTGTCCTGAGGTTTGCCTAACGGTGTGCGCAATCGGTTGGCGATACAGTACTGAACCACTTCCCAACACGACCAGAATATTTGCGCACTTTTATGGTTATTAAACACTTGGGTTGTGTTTATTTGGTTGGAATAGTTTTGATGATATTTAGCCAAAGATTGGGAACACTTTATTGGGTTGTCGTCGGAGAGACAACAGTGAAACCAACGCCACAACCAGTTGTTGCTCTCTTCTGACTGATTGTCGTCTAAAATGAAGGAAACAATGGCTCGAAAGCAGTTAGACGTGAACGAAGTCGACGGATCTCTCTGCATGACTGCCATTATAGACATATGAATGTCTTCGGGATATATGAAACCATCCTTTCTATTAAATAAGTCCGGAGTTGAAGTCATTTCAATGTCTTGTGATTTGTTGACCGACGGAAGGATAGCCAATAAATTGAGAAACGTTTTACTGATCTCTTGGTCGATGTGTCCGATTTGGAGGTCACATGACTTCTTGTATTTATCAAAAGCATTCGGCAGAGAGATGTCTGGGAATGACTTCAATACCGATTCAATTACTTTAGCGCTCTTTAGACATACTTTCTTGTCGTTAGAAAAAGACAGGTCAGCGATGGTCTCAACCAATGATATCAGTTCTTTAGACGTACAGAAGCTGTGGATGTGTGGGTGCGAACTCTCCACTATTTCAAGGGTCCAATCGATACAAAGGACTGTTGTGTCGACGGGCAGTGACTTGAGTTTGAACGCAGACTTCAGTAGATTTAAGATATTAGACAAATGATTAACGCTGTGGTTAGTCATCGCTGTATTGAATAGAAGGCCAGTCGTGAGACTAGGAGTGGACGATATGTTGGCTGTATTGGGAGGACTACTGATAAGACTACTGCTTGATATGAAGTGCATGTGTTTACTGGAGTGCGAGTATAGGATGTAAAACAATGAGTAGTGAATTCTTGGATGTTTGGTAGAAAGCGATTCATTCAACGGGTTTATAATATTGAGAATCAAATCAATGAATGTCGGCCTTAGAGCCCACATCACAATCAGGGAATTCTTGGTGTTCGCGATCTCTGCCAATGACACCAAACATGATTGCAATGAATGGATGGCCTCCTCTTCCGTATAACAAATCTTTGAGTTATTGTCGTTAGAGTCGACCAAAAGAACTATTTTTGAGTCAAAGAGAGCTGTGAGAGCAGAGCTCATGTCTGACAATAAGCACCGGTAGGCCTCTTCAAGTATTGGCACACTTTTGATGGATAAGATCGAGTGATGTAAAGACAGTAAACTCTTCTGAACACTATCTGATGGAATGAATCGCAATTTGTGTGATTGTGAGCCCGATATAAACACTTTGGTCACAAAATCCATGTCCAGCTCCACATTCAAACCCTTGACCACTGTTTTCATTAACTCGAGTGAACTTATAATATACTCATTGCTCGCAAATTCAAACGACTCCTGAATTTTATCCAAATATTGAAGTAATTGTGGCTTTAAAACGGATAACAATTGCTTGGATTGTGTGGACAAGGGATCAACTGATTGTAATGTGAGTCGAGAGCAGTGATTGGTTGCGATGACTAAGTCTTCGGAGTGTTTGATAGATATAACAGAATTGACACAATTGATGACTGTTTTGAGGGCTTCGCTCAGGAAATGCCAGGTTATGGATGGCGTCGAGTCTTGGGATTGAAACTTTTCCAAACTCTTCAGAACAGTTATATAGATCTTGACCAAAGCGGCCATCTTTAAGACCTTTGCGTCCGACGAGAGGATCTCATTGTTGGAGCGCCGGCTTTGCGGAGTCTGTTGGCTCTTGGGTTCAATNTCCAAACTCTTCAGAACAGTTATATAGATCTTGACCAAAGCGGCCATCTTTAAGACCTTTGCGTCCGACGAGAGGATCTCATTGTTGGAGCGCCGGCTTTGCGGAGTCTGTTGGCTCTTGGGTTCAATCAAATCCACTTTATTCTCATCAATCAATTCCTGGTAAAAGCGTTCAAAGTCTTCAATGAATTGACCCAAAAGTGTGACCGAAAATTCGATGTCGAAGTGCCAAAAGTCTTTGAGGGAAATCAATGCGCTCTCCAGTGGTTTAGTCATCACTTGATTGTGACATTGAGTTGAATCCAAGAGCCAACCGATCAGTATATCGACCACATCTCGAAAGTGTTGTTGCAATAGATTTGGATAATGTTTGGCCGCCATTAAGACCACTTCAGTGACGGTCAGCAGGAGTTCAATATTCTCGGCTTCTTCTAAGGCGTCCTTCAATTTGTTCAGAAGTGAACCCATGTTTTCATTCATACCTTTACCTCTGTTCGAGATCATTTTCAGTAAACTCTTGAGTAAAACAATTCTGGTCTCATCACTGATGGACGAGTTGTATAAGTCGAACATCCAGTTAAACAGTTCCCGCAAGTGATGGGTCAGACACGTGCTGAAGGCTGCCATACAGTCGATCACCTCTTTGATGATATCCGCGAATAGCTTTGTAGTCAATATCCTCGTAAGAAGTCGTGTCACGTCATCGATAACGCTATGGGAAGAGAAACACACTTTCAATGATCACCGCAACGACTGGTTGTGGTGTTGAGGGTCGGGAGGGATGCCTACCGTCCGGGCTTTTCGATGACGGCTCGGGGGAACGAATTGGACAAAAAGAGTTGAGACAAGTCCTGCAGATACTTAGGCCACAAGCGCTTCTCTCCCGTCTCGAACTGTCGGATCCCATTCCTCAGGAGTCGCAGATCCGACGGCACGGACGATGCGCTCGCCTTCTGCAGCGGAACCCCTTCTAAGCCGTTGTTCTGTCGGCCATTCAATGAGTTGTTGTGGTATTTGTCGTCATTTCGTTGGTTCCGTTGGTTTGACGACAGATAGGATCGCGACGTAT
>CAJPVJ010000859.1:0-19915 GCA_905397405.1 Oppiella nova
AATGTTCCTGCGACATTAATATTCAATACTTTTTGAAATGCGTCTAAAGCATGGATGCCATTTTTACCTAGTACTTTGGCGGATGGGCCAATCCCTGCACAATTAATTAAGCCATTTAATTGAGCATAATCCTGCTCCACATTTTTAAAGAATTGTTCAACAGCAACTTCATCGGTCACATCAAGTTGAACAAATTTGGACTTTTCACCTAAGCGCTTCTGCATTTCTTCGCCAAGCTGGTGATTCATATCCACCATGATCACTTTCGCACCTTGACCAATCAAATGTGTGGCTGTCGCGGCACCTAATCCAGATGCACCACCAGTCACAACAAAAACTTTTCCTTCAATTTTCATTTTATTTTCCTAGTTCATTGTTTGAATTGAGCAGTTTAAATGATGAATTAAACCCACTTTCGACTTAAGATGCAGAGTAAACATAGTCAAGCTTGAGTACAATTTCCAAAAGTTGCATCCTGTATGATGTATTTGGACAATTTAAACATCTTTTTGGAAAACTTTAGTCACAAAACACGTATCACAAGATAATGGAATACACTGTGAACAATCAACAATTCAGTGAAAGCAAAGGCACAATTTCAATTGCGCTGGTACATGAAGCGCTGAGCCGTGCCCAAGATAAGGGCTATGATATACAGCAGATTTTGCATGATGCAGAAATACCACTGGAAATATTTCATGCAGCCAAATCACGTATTGCTGTTTCCGCTTATGCAAAACTGTGGACTAAAATAGCAGACCATATGAATGATGAGTTCTTTGGCATGGACTCGCATCAGATGCGACGCGGTTGTTATAAATTATTGTCTAAAATGGTCATGCAATCGGATACGCTACACACAGCAATTGAACAAATTTTGCAATATTTTAATTTTGTCTTGGATGACTTCTCCAGCAAGCTAATTATAGATGAAAATTATGCATACATTGTCATTACAGACAAATTACAAACCAAGCGTATGTTCTGCTATGCCACTTATATTATGTTGATTCACAGTTTGATCTGTTGGTTAGCAGATCAAAGAATTTTACTCAATCAATTACAATTAAAATGCACGCCCCCTGAAGATGACAGCGATTATCGCGTGCGATTCTGTGAAAATAGCTATTTAAATGGTGAAACAATTCGATTAGACGGCGCAATCCGTATGCAGCCAAAGTAACCTGGTCTAATCCATCTGCTTATTTCTAACTTTGCTTTAACACAAGCAATAGCAAACTTTTAAAAAATTGAATACTGCCTGACATGATCTAAACCATCATGTTAGGCAGACTTTAGCCTAAATTTATACAAACAACGAGATTTTGATTGGTCGCTGATCATGATTGCAGTGATTTAAAATTTAAAAGTGCTGAGAGGGATGCTCAAATGATTCTCAATGATGAACAAAAAATGGTTCAGGAAATGATGCGAAATTATTCGCAGAATAAACTTAAACCCACAGCTGCTGAACGTGATAAAACTGCAAAATTTCCTCAGCAAGAACTCAAAGAGTTGGGTGAACTGGGTGCATTAGGCATGACTGTGTCTGATCAATGGGGTGGCGCAGGTTTGGACTATATCTCCTTGTGACGGCAATTGAAGAAATTGCTGCAGGAGATGGTGCAATTTCAACCATTGTCAGCGTACAAAATTCTTTGCCTTGTGGAATTATCCAAAAATATGGGACAGACCGACAAAAACAAGACTACTTAATGCCATTGGCAACAGGTCAATGGCTTGGCTGTTTCTGTTTAACGGAACCACAGGCGGGTTCAGACGCAGGTGCTTTGCTATGTAAAGCAGAACGTGATGGCGATTCGTGGGTGATTAATGGAACCAAACAATTCATAACTTCTGGACAGCACGCACAAGTGGCGATTGTGTTTGCAGTTACGGATAAATCCGCAGCAAAGAAAGGTATTTCTTGTTTTATCGTTCCAACCAATACAGAAGGTTATATCGTTTCTCGGATTGAAGATAAAATGGGACAACATTGCTCAGATACCGCAACAATTGTTTTTGAGAATTGTCGGATTCCTGCTGAGAACATATTAGGAAATGAGGGTGAAGGATATAAAATCGCCTTGTCGAATTTAGAGTCAGGTCGCATTGGTATTGCCGCTCAATGTGTGGGAATGGCACGAGCGGCGTTGGATGCTGCGGTTGAATATGCCAATCAGCGCAAAGCTTTCGGAGTGGAGTTGGTACAACATCAGGCTGTGGCATTTCGCTTAGCTGATATGGCCACTCAAATCGAAGCAGCACGGCAGTTGATTTACCATGCCGCAAGTTTAAAAGATGCAGGTTTAGCTTGTCTAAAAGAAGCATCAATGGCGAAGTTGTTTGCATCTGAAATTGCTGAAAAAGTCTGTTCAGATGCGATACAAATTCATGGTGGTTATGGCTATGTTGCTGATTTTCCAGTAGAGCGAATCTATCGAGATGTTCGAGTCAGTCAGATTTATGAAGGCGCTTCCGATATTCAACGTTTAGTTATCGCAAGAGCGGTGATTTAGTAAGTTCAATTGTAGATTAGCGCATCAAAATTCTATCTCAAGACCAGCTTCGCACTGGTCTTTTTTATTTTAAAGCCTTACACCATGACAGGAAAAGCAGATGTTCAAAAACCGCAATATAATTGAGGTATTTGGAAATTGTGCGTGATTTCTAATCATGGTTATCTATAAGCATAGGAACACATGTTGAATGATTCAACATTTTTAGAAAAGCTAGAAAGCAAAATATGGAACTGCACATCGAGATGATTTGTGCTGAAAATACAAGGATATTGCCATGAAAACATTGGAACAAGCCTATCAAGAATTCGATTATGAAAAACTCATCAATGAGCAACTGGTTGGCAACCCACAGTCAATCAATGCCTATATCGAGTGCTGCGAGCGTTTTGTCGGTTTAAATAAAGTGGCTTTGATCTGGGAAGGCAAAAACGGTGAGTCTTCACAATGGACCTTTGAACAACTGGCACAAGCATCAGGAAAATTAGCCAATTATTTACAATCGCTAGGCATAAAAACAGGCGATTGTATTGCTGGCTTATTACCACGGACTCCAGAACTATTGATCACCATATTGGCAACTTGGCGTATCGGAGCAATTTATCAGCCCTTATTTACCGCCTTTGAATCAAAAGCGATTGAGCATCGCGTAGCAACAGCCAATACCCAACTGATCATCACCAACAGTGAACAACGTCCCAAACTAAACGGGATTGAACTTCCAAATATTCTGACTGTTCATCCACAAGATTTTGCAGCAACAAAAGATGCAGATTTTTGGCAAGAACTAGCAGGTCAATCAGCTGAATGTACACCCGTCATGTTGAGTTTTGCTGATGATTTTTTAATGATGTTTACCTCTGGAACAACAGGTTTGGCAAAATCGGTTCCAGTGCCATTAAAAGCGATTTTGGCCTTTAAGGAATATATGCGTCACGCTGTTGATTTACGTGAAGAAGATTCATTTTGGAACCTTGCGGATCCAGGTTGGGCATATGGTCTATATTATGGTATTGCTGGCCCATTGGGATTGGGACACAGTATTATCATGGATGAACGCGCATTTAGTGTCGACCATGCTTTGGAAATTATTCAAAAATACCAAATCAGTAATCTTACAGGTTCACCTACAGCATTTCGTATGTTCTTTGGCTTTAAAGAAAAATTTAGTACTTCGATCAAAGCTCATTTACGTGCAGTCAGCAGTGCTGGTGAACCTTTAACACCTGAAGTAATTCATTGGTTTAATCATGACTTGAATGTCAATATTTATGACCAATATGGGCAAACAGAATTAGGTATGGTGATTGGTAACCATCATGCTTTAGCACATGCAATAAAAGTCGGCTCAGCAGGTTTTGCTAATCCTGGTCATCGTTTTGCAGTGTTAAATCAAGACAACCAAGAAGTTGAACGAGGTGAGATTGGAACGCTAGCAATTGACTTCTCTCAATCGCCACTCACATGGTTTAAAGGTTATGGTGGAAATAATCGTAAATCCTTTATTGGTCATTATTACTTAACTGGGGATACGGTTCGTTTGAATGAATTAGGTGGGGTTGATTTTATTGGTCGTGCAGACGATGTCATTACAACTTCAGGTTATCGTGTTGGGCCATTTGATGTAGAAAGTACACTTTTGGAGTGTGTTGAAGTTTTAGAATCTGCCGTTATTGGTAAACCTGATCCAGAAAGAACAGAGATCGTAAAAGCTTTTGTTGTGCTCAAGCCTCAGTTCACGGGTTGTCACCAATTGAATGCTAAATTACAAGAATATGTACGTTCACGATTATCTAAGCATTCTTACCCACGTGAAATTGAGTTTGTTGAAAGCTTACCCAAAACATCTAGTGGCAAAATTCAACGTAATTTATTGAAGCAACAAGAAGTGGCTAAATTACAGCAAATGCAATTGCAGGCTTAATATCTTTTAAAGTTCCATGTTTTGCACCCGAAAGGGTGCTTTTTCATGATCAGCATAAGATCTCGTATTTCTAAGGTCTTTATAACAATTTTAGTCCACTTTACCTGTGATATTTTTTGTCTAAATAATAAATGGCTCAAATAGAATGATTCAAATTCACGATATTGTCATTAATAAAAATTAATCTGCTTTAAATTTCAACAAACGTTAAAAATTATGCAAAATTTAAAACCACATACACTTTGTTTAAGCCTTGCATTATTGGGCTGTTCATTTCCAAGCTATGCACAATTGATGTTTAGCCAATACATCGATGGCACAGTAAATAGAAAAGGATTAGAAATTTATAATCCAGATGGCAGCACTGTAAATCTTGCAGATTATCAAATTGAACAATATACCAATGGGGCAACGAGTAAAACAGCGACTTACACCTTAGAGGGAAATTTAGCCAGTAAAGCAAAATTTATTATAGGTCGTACCGAATTACAGGCAGAACTTGGCACTAAAGTGAATCAGGTTGCTGGTTTGTCATTTAATGGCGATGATGCTTTGGTCCTTGTGTATAAAGGCACACCTGTAGACCGTTTTGGACGGATTGGGGACAAACCAGCAAGTGGCGGCTGGGGAACCACAATCACCAGCTATCAAAATAGCCTAAGCAGAATAAAAAATAAAAATGATGTCAGCGCTGTAGATCCAAAGAGTGCCTTTGATTTGGACAGTGAGTGGAGCAAATGGTCAGATCGTAATGCATTCAGTAGCTATTTAGGTACTGGTACAACGACACCGCCAATCACTGCAATCAGTTGTAGTACTGCTGATACTGCAATTGCAGATTTACAATCTGCGGCACAAAACCAACAATATGTGGTTCGAGGTGTCATTACTGCGGATTATCGCTATCAAAATGGTTTTTCAGGTTTTTATATTCAAACTCCTGACAGTAAAGCTAAAGCAAATTTAAGCAATGCGATCTTTGTCTATCTCCCTGCTGCAAGCACAATCACTGGCGGTAAAGTGGGTGAAGAAGTGATTCTGAAAGGGCGTTTAACCAATTATGAAAATCAATTGCAAATTGATCAACTGAGCAGCAATATTCAAACTTGTAATAATCAAGCCGCAAGTTTGGTGAGTTCTACTCCGATTCAACTGCCATTTTCAAGTTTAACCGATGCTACAGGCAATGCACCTAAGCGCTATCAAGGCATGTTGGTGAAAATTCCTCAAACCCTAACGGTTAGCGAGAATTATGATTATGGTCGATATGGTCAATTATCTTTAAGTTTGGGACGCTTATATATCCCAACCAATTTATATCCTGCGAAATCCAATGAAGCGGTTGCTTTAGCAAAACAAAATTTATTGTCTAAGATTATCTTGGATGATGGTTATAACAATCAAAACAGAACACCATGGTTGCCACAAACATTTAATGCGGCAAACACTTTACGTACAGGCTATCAGCTTAAAAATGTTGAAGGGATTTTGGAATACCGTTTTAATGCTTGGCGTATTCAACCGATTCAAAACAAAGACTTGCCTGAGGTTGTCAAAGACAGCAATCTGCGGAATTCAGCCGTCTTGGCAAAAGAGAGTAAACAGGTTCGTGTTGCCGCATTTAATGTCTTAAATTATGACAATTCGCCGCTAATTGGTGTTAAACCAGATCGTGGTGCAAACACCGAGACAGAATTTAATCGTCAACATACCAAAATAGTCAGTGCGATTAAAACCATTGATGCAGATGTTTATGGCTTAATGGAAATTGCCAACAATGGTTATGGCGAAAAAAGTGCTGTGAATTACTTAACCAAAGCTTTGGGTGCAGATTGGAAATATGTCATCCCACCGAATATGGATAAATTGGGTACTGACGTGATTGCAGTTGCGATTATTTATAATAGCAAACGTGTAAAACCTGTTGGTAATCCTGTGGTATATGATGATTTGACACAGAAAAACCGAGTCACGATGGCACAAAGCTTCCAAGCGGTAACGGGAGGAAAAACCTTTACTGTTGTACCAAATCACTTAAAGTCTAAAGGTAGTTGTCCTGAGGATAAAACCTCACCAGAAGCAAACCAAGGTGATGGTCAAGGCTGTTGGAATCCGACTCGTGTCACTGCAGTACAAAAATTGATTCAGTGGATTGCAACCAACCCAACCAAAGCTGAAAAGCCAAATTATTTATTGGTCGGGGATATGAACAGTTATGCCAAAGAAGATCCAATCTTGGCATTTGAAAAAGCCAACTACAAAATATTGCTAAATGACGAAAAAGTAGGGCAAGGTAAATCTGCATATAGCTATGTGTTTGGTGTGGCCCGTGATGCAACCGGGAATGGTGGTGCGGGTAATTTAGATCATGCAATTGCAGATGCAAACTTATACCCAATGGTTAAACGTACTTTTGCATGGCATATCAATGCTGATGAACCAACAGCATTAGACTACAATGAAGAATATAAGAATGAAGAACAAATTGCTTCTTTCTATGCGCCAGATGCTTTCCGTTCTTCTGATCACGATCCGGTTATTGTTGATTTAGATTTAAATGAATCAAGTGGTACTACAGGCGGGCATAAGAGCAGTGGCGGTAGTACGGGACTGTGGTCTTTATTTGGACTGATGTTGCTTACAGCGACCTCAGTATTAGCGCGTTCTAAAAAGAAATCCTAATACGCTGATATCTTTTTTAAAGAGAGACTAGTGATCTAGTTTCTCTTTTTTTATGCTTTTATAAAACTATAGAACATAAAAAATTGCACCAACTGATTTAAGACTGAATCTCTTCATAGATCAAGCGAATGATATTGGTCGAAATTCTATTTCATCCATCTAAATCATTCAGTTTTATCTTTCAACGGTACTATGGCTCGGATCACGGTAAAACCATGCTGAGAATGGATTTCAAAACTACCTCCAATTCTTTTTACTCGCACTTGCATACTCTGCAAACCCACATGCAAACCAGCTTGAACCTGATCTACTTCAAAGCCAATGCCATTGTCTTGAATCGTTAAAACGAGTTGTTGTCGTTCATCTTCAACCAACGAAACTTCGACATCAGTTGCATGACTATGTTTTACAATATTGGTTAAGGCTTCTTCTGCGACACGAGAAAAGGTTAAACAAATCAATGCAAGAGGTTTATGTTTCCATTTTTCTGCAAAAATCCAAGTCGATTCAATCTCCATTTCTTCGAAAATTTGTATAAAACGATGACGCAATGGCGCAACCCACATCACTGGGCTTTCTGGTATTTTTGCCCCAGCACTGCTTCCTGAGTCAATCACTTGGCGTAAGTCATTTCTTAACAGTTTAAACATAGAGATCACTTGCTGTTTTTCAATATGCTCACTGTGATCCAGTATAATCATCGAGCGAACAATTGAACCACCCAGTCCATCATGTAATTCATGAGACAGGTTTAGACGCTCTTGCAACCGCATATTATCAATTTCGAGTTGGTACTTTTTATCTAAAGATTGCTCTAAGTCAAACGTGACTTTTTCAATAGTTTTTTCAAGTGTCTGATTAAATTTTTCAATACGTCCGACATTCTGTGAAATACGATAAGCCAAGATAAACGAGATTGCTAAGCTGGTAATTGGTGCGGCCAATGGCGTCCAATAGAGCGTCTGATCCAGATGATGGATCATGCTATAAAAATCATGAACAATAATAAGTAAATAGATGAGGAAAATAAACGCAAGCAGGAGAATGTCTATCTTTCTACGTTTAAAAGCAATCCATTGAAAAAACAAGCAATTAAAAATAAATACCATGCCAGAATAGAAAAAGACAGAGGATAAGCTACGTTCTAGATAATTGATCGGTGTCAACAGTAATGCCGCAATCGCGATTGTAGAGGTCAATAAAAGTAAACGTTCTAAATACGGATAATGGCGATTGGCAAAACGCCAAGCAAATAAACAGAGGCAATAGGTATATCCAACTAAAAATACCAGATTTAGACGTGCTGTTAAGATACTGTCGGTAAAAGGAATAGGGATGGTCGAAATAATATTATAGGCAAACAATGCCCATAAAAATGAAGTTAAACCAAACCAACCAAAGGCTTTTTCTTGGCATCGAAATAGCCAAATGGTAAAACCTGTAGTTCCCACCACAAAGGTAATAATAATATTGATAAAAAATAAAGTTCGCCATTCAAAAACCAGCTGATCTTGTTGAATGGCGATATCTTCGGCCTGACCAAATTTAATTTTTCCTAGACCTGAATGTTGTGATGCAACCCCTACAACACGGACTAAAATTTCATTTTGTTGGTTTTGAATAGATGTAGCCGGAAGCACCCAATATCTTGGCATATTCCAACTTCTAGACAATGGCTCTACTAAGGATTTGTCTTTCCATAACAGTTCATTATTGCTATAGACAGCTCCTGCAATATTGATTCGTTCAATCAGTAAGGCGACAGGTTGATTTTCCTGATCACACTGATATTGCCATTTGATTTTATACCAAGCAGTGCCTGTGTAGTTTTTCCAGCGCGTTTCCCAGTCATCTGGCAACGTGACTGTTTTCCATCCCTGTTGGGGAACCTGTTCAAGATTTGCAAGCGCTTGAGCAACTTGTATGCTTTGGATTTGAAAATGACAGGCTGCATCTGTTGTATTGGACTGAGCTGTTAAGGCAGCACCAGCAAAAGCAAAATGCTGGGTCAAACTTAGCATAAGACCGAACAACCCGATTAATTTTAGAATTAGTCGAGTAATCCTAAGTTGCGTGCTGTATCGATGGCTTTGGCTCTGTTGCATACCGCAAGTTTCCGATAAATATGTTTAATATGAGATTCAACGGTATAACGGGATAAATTGAGTTGATCTGCAATTTCCTTATTGCTTAAGCCTTGAGAAACCAGTTCTAAAATTCCCAATTCTCTTTTGGATAATACACTGTCCTGATCAGGGACTTTCTGACAGGGTGCAGTTTTATTTGAATTATTTTTTTCATTAAAGTGTAGTTGTTTTAAAATTTTTTGAGCAATAAATGGATCAATCGGCGCTCCACCACGCAAGACACTTTTGATCGAAAGAGAAACTTCTAAGTCATCTCTTTCTTTGAGCACATAGCCTGTTGCACCTGCACTTAATGCATTGAGGATCGCATCTTCAGTGCTCCATGCAGAGATCACTAAAATCATGATGGTTGGATCATAGTTTTTTAAAATTTCAATAAACTCAATTCCATTTCCATCAGGCAAACCTAAATCAACCAATGCAAAAGAGGCTGAGTGTATACTGAGTTGTTCTTTGGCTTGAGCTAAACTTTGGGCAAAACGTAAATCTGAAATTGAGTATCCTAGATTAATTAATATGTCAGTCAGTCTTTTTTGTATAAGCGGCTCATCTTCTACGATGATAACTGGAACAGGTAAACTTAACTCATTGTTCATGATGTAAAAAACTCGCCCATGTCTATTGGACTTAGTTTTTCAGATATTGAAGGCTTAATCTATACCTGATAATAGGTATTTTTAGTATTTAATTCAGTGATTAGGAGTGAATATTCAGTTTATTACAATCGAGTTTTAACGCACTTACTGAGTATCAAATAATACCTAAAGTCAATTTATTGAGACCAAGTTAACTTTTTAAGATAAGGTTATTGAGACAAGTTAAGTAAATATTCAAATTTTAGTAGATAAAAATCACAATTTAACAGCAAAATATCGGTTATATTCGCTGAATAATGGATTATTTTTATAATGGATGTAGCTTACGATGATTAAATTCCTTAGAAATTTGGCAGTGATACAATGCATTGCGATTACCATTTTGGCTATTATTCTTTACCTGTATTAAACGCTGATCATCACTGCCTTAAGAAAAATAAAGCTGTTTATTTTACCTCACTAAATTGATCGACCAAACTACGACTTGCTTCATTCATCCCTATAATTTCAACTTGAATGTTATTTTGCAGAAACTTGTTTTGTACCTGATTGAGCATACTGACAGAGGTAATATCCCAAATATGGGCATGGGTTAAATCGATAATGACATGATCAACAGATTCATTAAAATCAAAAAACTGAAAGAATTTTTCTGAACTGCTAAAGAAAATTTGCCCAAAAATTTCATATTTACGGGTCGTGCTGTTCAATAGATGAGACTGGACACGCACTGCATTTTCTAATTTATTGACCAAGAAAAGTGCAGATAAAAGTACACCAATCAACACGCCTAAAGCTAAGTTATGTGTCATCAGTACAATGACCACCACCGCAAGCATCACGCTATTGCTTTGTTTGGGATGTTTTGAAAAGTTTTTGACTGAGTCCCAGTTGAATGTAGTAAAAGCCACCATAATCATAATTGCCACCAGTGCAGCCATTGGAATATAAGACAGCCATTCTTTTAAAAAGACCACTAAACACAGTAAAAAAACACCAGCAACCAAGGTCGATAAGCGAGTTCGTGCACCAGAAGACACATTGATAATCGATTGCCCAATCATGGCACAACCTGCCATACCCCCCATAAACCCACTGACCATATTGGCAATGCCTTGTCCACGGCATTCTTTATGACGATCGCCTTCCGTTTGGGTCACTTCATTAACAATCGTGGTTGTCATCATGGTTTCGAGTAAACCCACGGTGGCCAAGGTGATGGCATAAGGAAAAATAATTTTTAAGGTATCCAAGTTAAGTGGAATGTCTGGAATTAAAAACAGCGGTAAATTGTCTGGAAATTTTCCTAAATCACTAACTGTACGCATATCTGCACCCAAAAATAAGGCTGCTAAACTCAGTACAATAATGCACACCAATGGTGAGGGAATGAGTTGACCAATTTTGGGAATATAGGGGAAAAGATAAACCACCCCTAAGCCAAAGGCGACAAATAGATAAGCCGTCAGATCCATACGTTGTAATTCAGGAATCTGCGCCACAAAGATGAGAATAGCCAATGCATTGACAAAACCATAGACGACAGACTGTGAAACAAAGCGCATCAGTTTTGCAACTTTAAAATAGCCAGCAAGAATCTGAAGAATTCCAGTCAAAATTGTGGTGGCAAATAAATACTGTAAACCATGATCTTTGACGAGAGTAACCATCAGCAACGCCATTGCGCCTGTGGCTGCGGAAATCATTGCGGTACGTCCACCGAAGAAAGCAATGCTCACTGCAATACAAAATGATGCATACAGGCCGACTTGTGGATCTACGCCTGCAATTGCAGAAAAAGCGATTGATTCAGGAATAAGTGCTAAGCCAACGACCATTCCAGCAAGTACATCTGTACGAATATTGGAAAACCATTCCGCTTTTTTTAGACTAATCACTACAAACCTTTCATCATTCTTTAAAGATGCGTATGTTAAAACATCTTTTAGTGAAAAAGCAGTTAACTTTGACTTGAAAAAGTCTTCATTTTGTTGAATATTCAAGTTATAGCTGATTTTATAAATTTATGCTTTTTGCAATTTTATGTTTTACGACTTGAAATTGTGATCTGAGCCATTTACAACTTAAACAGTCATATAACAAGGATTAGATATGAAATTATATTATTCACCAGGTGCATGTTCTTTAGCTGCCCATATTTTACTTAACGAAATTAATGTTGATTTTGATCTAGAACGTGTTGATTTAAAAACGCATAAAACAGAAAAGGGCGCAGATTATTACGAAATCAATCCAAAAGGCTATGTACCCGCATTAGAAATCAATCCGGGTTTACTTTTAACTGAAAATGTTGCAGTACTGCCTTTTATTGCACAACACGATCCTAAACAGGATTTGATCCCACCATCAGGTTTGGGACGTGCTAAAGTTTTAGAATGGTTGGGTTATTTAAACTCAGAGTTGCATGATGAATACGCCGTCTTCTTTGACCCAGCGATCACTGAAGATGAAAAAGTACGTGGCTATGCAACCATAGATAAAATGTTGAAATATATAGATGACTATCTTGCAGAGTCTGAATACGATTATTTGGTCAATGACCGCTTTGGTCCTGCTGATGCCTACTTGTTTGTACTGACAAATTGGTCGAATTCAATTCATCATGATCTAACCCCATTTACCAATATTGTGGCATTACGCAATAAAGTCGCTGAACGTCAATCTGTACAGATTGCAATGCGTGATGAAGGTTTAATTCCTTAAGTATGCTTGAATCGATATACAAAAGCACCTACGGGTGCTTTTTTATTGAATTGATTAATGTGAAATGGGCAGAAAGAGGGAAAGATATTTATTGTTGATTTTTAGTCAATAATGTTTTGCTTATTTTTGCGTTTTTTGCGATAAAAATAAGCTCTATAGTTGCGCCATAAATCAAGCGTATTGGTAAAACATAGGTAAACAATGAGTAATATCTTAATCGTAAATGGTGCGAAACAGTTTGCACATTCAAATGGTGAATTAAACGATACCCTGACTGCCTTAGGTGAAGATGTGCTTAGCGATTTGGGACATCGTGTAAAAGTGACACGTACCGATGCAGATTACGATGCTCAAGAAGAAGTAGAGAAATATCTCTGGGCGGATGTTGTGATCTATCAAATGCCAGGTTGGTGGATGGGTGCGCCGTGGACCATGAAAAAATATATTGATGATGTTTTTACCACTGGTCATGGCAGTTTATATGCCAACGATGGTCGTAGCCGTTCTGATGCTGCCAAAAAATATGGCTCAGGTGGTTTGATTCAGGGGAAAAAGTATATGTTGTCGTTAACTTGGAATGCACCCTTACAAGCGTTTGATGATCCTGAGCAATTTTTCCATGGTGTTGGTGTAGATGGTGTGTATTTACCTTTTCATAAAGCCAATCAATTTTTAGGAATGCAAAGTTTAGAAACGTTTATTGTCAATGATGTGATTAAAGCACCACAAATTGCGCAATATGAACAGGCATATCGTCAACATTTACAGCAGCTTTTTGCTTAAGCAAATTGGAATTTTGAATATCTCGTTTAAAAAATTTAAGGAGTCTAAAATGTTGACTATTGTGGCTGAAATCCGTGCATATCCAAATGGATTACACAAAGATAAAATTATCCAAGCATTTAAGAAAATTACCCCGATAGTATTACAAGAGCAAGGCTGTCATGGTTATCAGCTATTGGTCGACGCTGGTGTTGATGTGAGTTATCAAAGCAAGGATTCTGATTTGATCGTGATGCTTGAAAAATGGGAAAGTATTGAGCATCTCAATGCACACTTGCAAACTGTGCATATGCAAGCGTATCAACTTGAAGTAAAAGAGCATGTTGCTGATGTTAAAATCCGTATTTTAGAACAAGGATTTTAAAGTTAATTCACCATTAAGAGGTTCATTCTCGCTTTGGGAGAAGGCTAGGGTGAGGGATTCTTTTATGTTGAATTATTGTTTTTAAAAAATAATTTATAAAAGACATCCATTATTGAACATAACGCTCAAAGTTGATTTGCTCAAGTTTGGGCAAAGGTACTTTCTTTAATTTTGACCAGGATATTTTTGGTGTATTTTTGCGATCAAGTTCTTGCGTACTGGTGACATTTTTGATTTTCCCTGTTAAAAAATTAGTACTTTCAGTTCGACTGTCACCTGATGGTATATCGAAATAATGTAAATCATAGCCGATCAGATCGAATGATGGGTTTTGATAGCGGAAAGTATAAATATTATTAAAGACCTCCCATGAATCACAACGAAACGAGTAATTTAATGTGATCTTAAGTTGTCCATTCTGGATGATTGGTGAATTGTCCACAATCAATGGATCGATAAGGCAAGGGCGTTCATTGTTGCTTTCTCTAGGGAGTGAAGAATTACTTGCGATAAGGCGGTAAGTTTGAGCGTCTTTAAATAGAACTAATAATTTTCGCTCATTTTGGTTAAGTAGAAGATTTGCTGGCTTTTTATGATTGAATTTATTTTTAACAATATTTATGGGATCCGTATTTTCAATAATCAGCACCATATCGGCTTGTTGATCACCATTTAAGTCACCTTGAACTTTGCTAAGTATTTTCCAATCTTTAGGAATGAAAGCTTGAACATCAGCTTCAGTATTGGTTTCTGCCCACACTAAACTTGAGCAGACTGTTAATGTAAAAAATAGAAGTAATAGATTGTTATTTTTCATGGTTTTCTTCCAATTCACTGAATCGTAAATTTGTTTTTAAATTTATGCCTATTTTTAGGCATCTCTCCAAGCTATCATTTTTGATTACCTTGTCTTAGCTAATTTTTTATGGCAAATGTCGAGTCCTCTTCGACACATTTATTCTCAGAATAATATGGCATATTATGAATCGTTGGTAGATACGAAACGTGTTTTATTCAAACTCGCCATAGTCTTTAAAATTGATCTGCTCAAGTTTAAGGGAATAACTGTTCTTTAATCTTGACCAAGAAACTTGCTTAGCTTGATCCTGATTTTCAAACGCACTACCACCTGTAGTGTTTTTAATTTTACCTGTTAGAAAATTGATACTTTTCGCACTGGTTTCACCAGATGCACGATGGAAGTAATCTGTATCGTAACCAATCAGCTTAAAAGACTGGTTTTGATAACGAAAAGTAAAAGCGTTGTTATAGACAGACCATGAACCGCAACTGAGCCAATAATGTAAATTAATTTTAACTAATCCATTTTTGATAGTGAGTGGTTCTCCTCCGCCTAGAGGATCGGTAAGGCAAGGGGATTCTTGATCACCTTCAGTGGGAAGCTTGGAATTACTTGCAACAAGACGATAGCCTTGAGGGGTTTTAAATAAAATTAATAACTTTCGATTGTTTAAATTCAGCTGAGGATTACCTAAACTTTCATTTGTTACAATATTTTTTGGATCCGTATTTTCAATAATTAAAGCAAGATCTGCTTGTTGATCACCATTTAAGTCACCTTGTACTTTACTCAGCACTTTCCAGTTTTTAGGGATAAATGATTGATAGTCAGCTTTGGTATTGGTGTCTGCCCAACCCAAAGTTGAGCATGTTGTTAATGCACAAAATAAAAGTAATTCAGTTTTGTTTTTCATTATTTTTCTCCAATAAATTGAACGCTAAAGTTATGAATAAATTGTTCGTTATCCCAAGGAATATTCTCCAAGGTATAGCTTGTCGAGGTTCTCAGTGTTTTCCAAACAATTTTGGCTGGCGTTTCAACTTCTGCAAAGATATTTGGAGTAGTGGTCACTTTGGCTTTGTTGCTTAGAAAGTTAAGGCTGATTTCTTTTTGTTTGCCACTAATTTTATCTAAATCATAAGCATCAAATCCAATCAGGTGGAATTGATTGTTTTTTAGTTTAAACCCATAGGTATAAATCAAGCCATAGGTATTGCTACAGGATGACATGGTATTAAATAACACATCTAAGCGTTGATTTTTTATCGTCAATGTGGAGTCATCTAGAGCATCTTCAATACAGAGTTCTTCTGAACGATAGGTCCAGTTAGGAATTTGTCGACTTAGCTTAAGTTGTAATTGTTGACCTTTTTGAAAAAGCACTAAAAGCTTTCGATTGTGCTGGTTTTTATTTTTAGGTTGGATGATGAGGGCAATATCCTTTTGACCATCTTGATTCAAATCACCTTCTGCTTGAGCAAGAATTTCCCAATTATTTGGTACAAATTTTTGTAAGGATGAGGTGGCTGGGTTTGCTAAACACATGGATGAACATGTTGCCAATAAAAGGGTGGAAAATATTGTTTTAATCATCATATATCCTGATCAAGTTTTTATCACTTTAACCTATAACGAGATTTTGAAGAATCTTTTAAGCAAGTTAAAACTTTTAAAATGAATCATTTAATAATTGGTGACAACAATTAAATCTTATTGTAAATTGTGAATTAATTATTCTTAATCTATTATATTGATAATTAAATCACACATAAGAATACTTGGTTCATGAAAACCGAACTGATATGAATTAAAGCAAAGTTATGGACTAAATGCTCAAAATAGAGTGTCACGATAAAAAAGGAGAACAGATGAACATAAAGATTTATTTGATCATAGGTGTGGTTGCTGGTGTATTTATCATTTATATGCTTTTCTTGCACACCATGATGAAAAAAAGAAAACAGAAACAATTGGATGGCTTTAATCATCATAATTCAGGGACGCCTTTGACTAGGCAACAAGAGAGATTACTGACCTTTGGTGCAATTCTTTTTTATCACAGAGGTGAAAAAATTTTAGGTATTTATCCCGAAGATGATTTAGATCAATACATTTATGGATTGAAACAGCAATGGGAGATATCCAATGCTGAGGAAGCAAAAGAAGTATTGGGTGATTTACTCGAATTACAGCGGAGTAGTGAATTTGAACCCTTTGTGCAGCTTCCTTCTTCAGACTTAGCGAAAATTCAAAAAAGTATAGCAAAAGGTCTAGGGATTGATATTTCTCTTGTGGAGCAAACCAAATCAGCTTATGCCTGGGATGTCGGACGCGCAGTTTCTTTAGCTAAATGGTGTTATTGGTGTGGTTATTTATCTGAAAGTGAGACTTGGAGTATTATGGAACAAGCCGCAAAACAAGCTACGCAACATGGAAAAAGCTGGACAGACTATACTGTATCTTTTTTACTTGGAAGAGCAATTAATGGCTTTGATTTAGATGATATTATCATTGAAGCTAAACAAATATTGCACAGTCAGAATCCTGCACTACGTAAAATACAAGATGTGGATGTTTATCAGCGTTATCAATTTCAGTAAATTTGTATAGTTGTTCAGGAATAATCGACATCATTTTGAGTTAAAAACAGGTTGTTTAAAACAGCCTGTTATTGCCATTGTAATTCTTCTAATTGCAGTTACTAAGTATCGTGATGGTGTTGTTAACATTGAATAGCTCGGTAAGTAAAAATGAATAAAAAATAGAATTTTATCTGTTATTACCTGTTGCAATAGATGTAATCGTTCCTTGTTTGGAAAATAGCAGGGTTATTTTGTGCTCGTTAAGAAATAAACCATTCAGATCAACTTGTTCAAATACACAGTTTTTGAACCTCACATCGGATAGATCAGATGTGTCAAATTTTACGTTTCAGAAAGAGCAAGAATCAAATAATGATTCATTAAAACCTCCTTTTATAAAATGTAAATTCAAAAAGGTACAGTTCCTAAAAGTACATTTTAGAAATTCTACTTTCTTCACTAAGGTCGAATCAAAAATGCAATTGCTTATTGTGTTTTCGATCCAAAGGCATTTATATAAATTTTGATTAGACGAAATTGATAAATCAAGAAATTTTGAAAAGGCGATAACTTTTCCAGTTAGATCAATATATTTAAATAACATTGTTATTAAATTAATAGATTAAATTTAAAAATTAAACCCTTAGCTTATAAATATGCTAAGGGTTTTTTTATTGTATAAACAATTACATTTTCACGAGGCAAATTTTATCGTCTTCATTTATCGCATTGAAAACTTAGCTTAAAGTAGGTGCATTTGAAATGGCTTATTTAAAGAAATAACCTGTTTCTGGTGAACTCGCATTTGCCATTCGTTTACGTGACATACGGCCCGCCAAATAGGCTTCACGTCCAGCTTCAACCGCTTTTTTCATTGCTGATGCCATTAAAATTGGCTGATGTGCAGCGGCGATCGCAGTATTCATCAATACGCCATCGCAACCTAATTCCATTGCAATTGCGGCATCGCTTGCAGTACCCACACCAGCATCAACCAAAACTGGCACTTTGGCATTTTCTTTAATAATTGAAATAGTATGCGGATTTAAAATGCCTAGGCCAGAACCAATTAAGCTACCTAAAGGCATGATCGCAACACAGCCCATGCTTTCAAGTTCTTGAGCCACAATAGGGTCATCCGATGTATACACCATCACTTCAAAACCATCTTCAATCAATGTGCGAGCAGCATCAAGTGTCGCCGTTACATTTGGATAAAGGGTTTTCTCATCACCTAATACTTCCAATTTGACCAGATTATGCCCATCTAAAAGTTCACGTGCAAGCATACAGGTACGTACTGCACTATTGGCGTCAAAACAACCCGCTGTGTTCGGTAAGATGGTGTATTTTTCAGGTGGAAGGATTGACAGTAAGTTGGGTTGATCTGGATTTTGCCCAATGTTTACTCGGCGAATCGCCACTGTCACAATTTCAGCGCCACTGGCTTGAATTGCTAAATCAGTTTCTTGCATGTCTTTGTATTTACCCGTACCCACGAGAAGACGTGATTGAAAAGTACGAGAACCGATAATAAGAGGGGAGTTTTCAGTAGGAAAATCTAGCATGGGAGAGCTCCAAATTAGCCGCCACCGACAGCGTGAATGATTTCAATACGGTCTTTTTCAGCAATAGGGGTAAGTTCAAGTTTACTTTTGGAAATGATCATTTCATTCATTTCTACGGCAAAGCGTTTACCTTCGAGTGAAAGTTCCTGAACCAGTTGTAAAAGATTTTGGCAAGCGGTTTCTTGAGGCTCACCATTTAAGAAAATTTGCATATACATTCCATTCGATTGCGCAAATTGTGATGTCTAAAATCAAAATAATTTTATTTAGCGTATTTCAATGCATTCCATGCAAGGACCAGCCAACCTGCAATCATCAGTGCTCCACCAATGGGTGTAATTGCACCTAAACCTCGTGGTAAACCCAGTGCCATGACATAAAGCGAACCGCAGAAAAATAAAATACCAATTTGGATGAGTAAGAAGCTGGCTTTGATTGGAAGTTGTGGGATGACTTTACTGAGAATAGCCAGTGCCAATAGGCCCAGTGCGTGGTAGAAAAAATAATCAGTTGCTGTTTGCCACCATGCCAACTGAGCTTCAGTTGCGTGAGCTTTTAAACCATGTGCGCCAAATGCACCTAAGATTACTGCAAGCGCTAAATTCAGTGCTGAAATTGCAATCCACATAAGCCAGTCATCTGCATAAATTTGCGCATAACATTAACACAATTTCGAAGCGGGATTAAAGGCAAAATCTATTAAGAATAAAGATTTGACAAAAATATCAGGCAAAATAAAAGGGCATGTCGCCCTTTTATTGAAAATATAAATTATTGGTCTGGTATGCAGACAGTTTTGAAGATTTAGTTGGATGACATAGCAACTTTGATTTTGTCCATGGCATTTTTTTCTAACTGACGAATACGCTCAGCAGAGACATTGTACTCTGCAGCCAGTTCATGCAAGGTCGATTTATCATCATCTAACCAACGGCGCTGTAAGATGTTGCGTGAGCGATCATCTAACTGTTCCATAGCATTATGCAAAGCTGAAGTACTTTGTTCTTCGTAATCTTCTTCTTCGACTAAACGAGCAGGATCATAGCGGTTATCTTCGAGATAAAGCGCTGGAGCAACATGAGTTGAACCTTCGTCATCGTCATCACCGCCTGCGCGTTGGATAAAGCCGAAGCCTTTAGTGTCGTTGAACCATTTAACTACGCCTTGTTCACGAGCTGTCATAAGTTAATCCTCAGTTATTAAGAAAAAGGGACCACCCGGTGT